>WOVY01011501.1:0-102500 GCA_013436015.1 Rhipicephalus annulatus | reverse complement strand
AAGTACAAAGAAGCCTCACTCTACGAATACCCGTTCGGGCGCAGAGTCTGCCAGTAATGTGACCTTCTTGAAAACAGTAGTATAGTGAATGAGGTTGCAAAAGTCATGTTAGAGCGATAAAAGGTGAGATAATAAAAAGAAAAAGAAGATCTTGCGTTCATGAGTTGCCATCACAATGCACTGAAAGGGATTGTGGGAAGAAAAGTAAAAACTGTTTTTTGCTTATGCAAGTGTCGCACATTCTATGCTTCCACCTGACAAAAAAAAAGGCATTCTGCACACATGCCTTGTGCAACCGGAAAAGTACGCTAGAGTCTAGAGCTTCTCTTGCTCTCCTCTTTCTATCCTCGCGAACTCTTGCGAAGCCGGGGAAGACTCACGGGAATTACAGTGGCGTCATCGCCATCGTCGTTAACTCCCTATAGTTTACTTGCCCTCTACGTTTTTTTTTTTCCTTTTTTGCCGTTGCACGAGAACTTGCCTGCGATGAGAGCGAAAGAAGGTTGAGAAGAACAAAAAAAACGAGCGTTCATCACCTTTATTTTTGTTGCCGTCCTCATTCTTCGTTCATTCTGACTGCTCTCTTTTTGCTCGGTCCTCTATTGTTCTCTACCATTTCTCTTTCTTCCTCAACCTTGCTTTCGCATCGTCTCACAGGACCGGGAATTAGTGCTAATCGCCCCACAGATTTCGCACAATGAGCTCCCTCCCGTCTGGCGTGAAGAGATGGGCAGAAGAGGATGTGCCCTTCCCTTCACGAGTGAATGAATGAAGCTGCTCATTTCGCTTTCCACGGCACTGCATCCCGTCGCCCATTGTTTGCTGCACTCGAGGAGGCCAAACACTAACAAGTCGGGAACATTTCTTCGCATGCGGAGCGCCGGCTGTCTCTTCTATAATCCGTAAGTTAGCTCTTAGAGCCTACAGCTGTGGTGAACAGACGCGCGCGAGATGAGAAAGCGGAGTCGGAATAACGGTCGACCGAGTTTCTGAGATGTCGCTCACGTTCCTCGCCAAGAAGGCAACTTGACCGTTGAACACGCCTCTATTTCTCGCTGTTCGCACGTTTGCGTGACGAGACTGGAAATCATAGTGAAGCTTCGAGTGTGCTACAGCAGTGCAGATGCACATGGTTTTCGTCGAGTGGGCGGCTTTTGTCACAACGACGGCACCACCGCTTTAAAGGACACCAAAGTGCCACTATGAATTTAAAAAAAAGTCAGTTTCGCCGCAAGGGCGAAGCTGTAAATGCTATCGCAACGAATTAGAGTGTTATATACGAAGTAGGGCTCTCTCTCCGTTACTTTATGGTTCATCAGAAAAAGTGGTCGTAGCTGCGAGCGAAGTGACCTTCGCGCAAGCGATGGTAGCAGGTAGCTTTAATGAGGAATGAAGGTGGCTAAAGAAGTCTACATAATCTTTATATAGCGTATTTTCATTGACAAGTTCAGTAATACCACAACTTAAGTCACTAGAAATCAGGATACCAGGCGCTTGTGCTTGTCTACGCGCGTTACGTTCATTCAAGTTAGCGAGATGTCGTACTCGTAGTTAGGCGGCTTGCCAGATGCTAGCATAGCTTTGAATTTGGAAGCATCACAGAGCACGAGCAGCAGTTTTCCATCAAACTGCAGCTTGGTGGCTCAGAGGTGAGTGCCCCGTTACAATGTGGACAATCGTGGTATCCTCTAGGATTTGTTCTGCCTGACCACCGTATGAGTGCCTGCTGCAAGCACTCGTTGTGTTAGTTAAGTGTTATCGGTTTGGCTCTCCCTTTTAAAGGGGTACACTCGATGTGCCTGTTCCGCTCTGGCACCAACGCATCCTCTTGCAATGCAGTGAAAATCATTATCTTGGTCTGAAGCAACAAGCTTAGCGACCGTTTCAGATGCCAGTGGTTCATAGCAACCCTGTAACCAGGTCTAACTGGACAACCTTTTGGTGAGGGCAAATGCAATAACACAAGGTTGGCACCGAAGGAGTATCTTATTGGCGTCCCTTATGTCCAGGGTTGGGCAGTATCATGATAGATGAGTGTCGCGACACTATATTAGAGATACTTTTGTGTATATGTATTTCTGTATTGAGAAAAATTTCAATACGTATTTGTATTTCTGTATTCAAATAATTTTTAATTTAATGATTGTTATACGATACACTTCAGGATGTCAGTTTCTCCTTACTTTTTTTTCGGGAATGAGCTAACGTGTTTCCAACGTGGGAGGCAGACTTTTAGGGGCGAAGCTCCTTATGGCGTGGCTTGGGCGTCCCTCGTATGTAACCACCAGTGGCACATACCCGAAATAGGTATAACACTTGACCTCCAAGGTGGTGCCAGTGAGAGATTTCTTCTGTGCGTTGTTTAACAATAAAAATAGTGCTCAATGTACATGCCAATGGCTGCTAATGGGGCATGAGAGACATGACCATTTGGCTTTAAGTCAACGCGCACGCTGCAATCCACTTTAGCAGCCATTGGCATGTACATTGAGCACTATCGGACAAGAAAGGAATGCTACATTACACTCGCTGGGTGTAACCTCCTTAGCTTTAGAAAGGTTTAGCGAGCGTTGAGCCGCAGTGCCATGAATACAATGAACTTGTATATACCATGAATGAACTCAAGGTGGTTAAAAATGAGAAGTAGATACGAAGCGCAAGCCGTAAGAAAGTAAAAGCCGAATTATCCTGTCTCTCATTTCTCATTAGCAGCCATTGTCATGTAAATTCAGCCCTATCTGACAGGGAAAGGTTGCTACGTTATACTCGCTGGGCGTAACCTCCTTGGTTTCGAAAGGTTTAGCGAGCGTTTGGTCGCAGTGCCATGAATACAGTGAACTAGAATATACCATGAACTCGAGGTGGTTAAAGGTGGGAAGTGGACCCAAAGCGCAGGCCGTAAGAAAGTGTGCGTGTGCCACCTCTCGTTTAGTCCTTGGAATGTCCGCTGGATGGCGGTGCTTCTATATGGGGAATATATGATAAAATGATGCGAGAAGGTGGGACTTGGAGTGTTGAATAGATGAACGAACGGACACACAAACAGATGCATGGATGGACGCATGAACGGACGCAGGGGCGGATGCATGAAAGAACGCAGGGACGGGCGCACAAACAGACGCATGGACGGTCACACAGACGGACGCATGGACGGACGAATGCTTCGCCCCACTCTCCATCATTCACTCCGTGGATATGCTGCCATTTTTTTGTCCTAATTTGACAAAAAGCACGCTAGCGGTTGTTGACGAGGTGAGACAAAAACGGTTCCTCACATGCACAGAATGGCCCACGTTGTTAAAACCAGCCCGACGCCACTAACGGCAGAGTGACAGAGGGAGCATTGTCGTTCTTTACCTACGAAAGCAATTGTGTCTGAAGGCAGATACGTATCGCACCTTTTTTTGTCTTTTCTTTTCAGATGGTAAGTCATTTCTCGAGTTCGCGAGTATTGTCTTGAGGCCGTCGCGGTAGTCTAGTGGCTAAGGTAGTCGGCTGCTGAACCGCAGGTCACGGAATCGAATCCCGACTGCGGCGGATGCATTTACGATGGAGGCGAAAATGCTGTAGGCCCGCATGCTCAGATTTGGGTGTACGTTAAAGAATCTCAGGTGGTCGAAATTTCTGTAGCCCTCCACTACAGCGTCTCTTATAATCACATGGTAGTTTTGGAACGTCAAACTCAGCATATCAATCAATCAATCAATCAATCAATTTTTAAGGTTGAATCGCGCTCTTCAAATGAGGGCCTATTAGGAGAAGCTGCTCTTGTTTCGTTGCAATAAACTCACGTGAAACCTGTGTCTGAAAGACCTTTTGTCCGGAATGATTGCATCCTTATTCCTAATGCGCTAGCATTTTCTGGTAAACCGAGTGATTGTTTTGGCATGCAAGTGTCGGTGCGATATAACAATAACCAAAATATTATGCTGCAGCTAATTATAAATTTCTTGATGGAGCATCAGCATCTTCGAAGAAAAAGTATTTCAGTGCATGTATTTCTGTACATCTGTATCTCTGTATTCCAGAATCACCATTTTTTTGCGAATGTACCTCCGGACTATCTCCCAACGTCAATAACAAATGTGTCTCCGTTTCTCTATTGTAGGCTTCCAGCCGATGTATTTAGATATCAGTATTCCGGAATACCTTTAAGAGTATCCCTGCACAGCCCTGCTTTTTCCCTCTTGCCCTCGAGGCGCAGCATGCCGTACGTGTTTGTGCGGATGCCCGGAATGTAAACAGCATATGCGAGCAAACAAGACAAATCATGCAGCCTTTGTCAAGACGCTCTCGTGAGCTGTGCGAAAGAACCTGACGCCGCTTCTGGATAACAATAACGACAGGAATAAGCTGAAGTTTCGAGGCAAAACTTTCTCTCGCTCACTCCTGTTTAACCCTGGCGACGATGCGATGCAGGCCTCGTTCGACTATGGATTCTTCGACGCGAGGCGTAACAAATAAAGGCAGCAACATGGCGGCAGTGATGCATTTCCGCTAATGTCGCACCTCCCCTAATGAGTTTCGGATGCGAGCCCGTGCTGCGCGAAGCAGGCTCATCTTTGGCGCTCTTTCCTGAAGCAGAAGGGTGAGGAAGAAGATGCTCTGCTGAAGAAGTACGAGAATAACAAATACAAAGGACATGCTCTAGGAGAAAAACGAAAGGAAGCAAGGGAATGATGCAACAAGCCCGAACAGTCACCGCAGCAACTTGTGCGTCGTTGCGTACCGAAATTGCCAAATATCGGCTATTAGGCAAGACCTCTTCCGCAGTGTGTGCTTTCGGTGCTTTTATTTCCACTACCTTCTAACATGCCACGTTGAGTGGCACTGCTTAGACGCGAATAAAATAATATACAAGTTTTGCTCACCTCGTGGTCGATTGGTTAGCGTCTTCCGCCGCCTTCCAAAGCGGCTGGCGCTGATGCTTAAGCCATGTGCGTTGACGCGACAGACCAAAGGATCCCCCTTTACACCTCGCAGCCGCGGTTCTTTTGCCAATAAAAAACATTTCTTAACGAACCAAACGTACTTGGACTATTATCTATCTATCTATCTATCTATCTATCTATCTATCTATCTATCTATCTATCTATCTATCTATCTATCTATCTATCTATCTATCTATCTATCTATCTATCTATCTATCTATCTATCTATCTATCTATCTATCTATCTATTTATCTATCTATCTATCTAATCTATCTATCTATCTATCTATCTATCTATCTATCTATCTATCTATCTATCTATCTATCTATCTATCTATCTCTCTGTCTGTCTGTCTGTCTGTCTGTCTGTCTGTCTGTCTGTCTGTCTGTCTGTCTGTCTGTCTGTCTGTCTGTCTGTCTGTCTGTCTGTCTGTGTGCCAGCCAGCCAGCCAGCCAAGCCAGCCAAGCCGTCACCCCCGGAAAATCTTTTCAGGCCTGCGCCCAGCAATCTGACGTCAGTTCCGGCCGGCCGACTCTCGGGGAAGCCGCAGCGGCAGCGAGTGCAGCGCGGGCGGCGGGGGTGACGGTTCGGTGGCGTGGTGTTGACGGTGTTTCACGTTTGTTGCTTTCCGTTGTTGTTTTGTGGGAATTTCGTTTCCGTGCGTGATGCTGAAGTGATGCGACAATGTCGAATAAGTGTTGTGTACCCGGATGCACCGGCAACTACAAAACAGGAAAGAAGATACAAGTGTTTTCCTTCCTTAAAGACGCCGACGCTCTCAAACAATGGCTACGCGCCATTCCTAGGAAGGACTTCGTGCCGACTTTGTGCACTAAGGTAAGAATTTGAGATGCTCCTGTTCTTAGCTTGTCGTTGCTTGTTCGGGTAGAAATCACCTATGATGGGAAATACTTGAGCGTGTGGCCGCCGGGCCTCGCGAAGCGCTGACGCCAGCAGTGAATGAGAATCGCCCAGAAAGGCACGTTCGCAGCAAGGATGGTCAGCTGCGCTTTGTTCACTAACAGTGCCGTGGTGTCGTCCATTCTTGCAAGCTCTCGGTGGAAGCGCTTCGTGGAGTGCGGTGACATCACGCTCCCGTGTTTCCTTTCATGTTGCTTGTACCGCTTAGCACAGCGCTTTTATTTAGATGCTTGCGAAACGTAGGTAGACTTTGTTTTAGCTACACGGACTGTAAACACGGTCATGCAAACGGGAGCGCATTTTTTTCTTTTGAGAAGTGGCGTCTCAGACGTTCTTGAAACGTTTGTGCAGGTGTGCGCGAATCATTTCGACGCTTCATGCATCGAGAAGACGACATCGTACACGGATCCAAGGACAGGTAGAGTTATTGAAGTTGCACTCCCAGTACCACGGTTGCGTCCTGGATCTGTCCCAACGGTATTTCCCGGCTGTCCGTCCTACCTATCAGTACGAGACCAGAGCACGAGAGAAACCCCTGACGCCAAGAGGAGCCGACAAGAAGCCTCCCAACTCGCCCGTGCTGTAGAAGAGTCACTGGCGTCATATGAAGCGGAGCAAGAACGAGACCGGTTTGCGTCCCTCGAAGAACTAAGGGCTTGCCTGCAAGGGGTGTCAGTGTCTCCGAAGTGGACTGTGATTCATGAAGAAGAGTGCTCCATGTTTTTGAACATTATCGACTATCACGAACCTTGTTTAAATGCGTCATTGACCGTGTTTGCAAACCTTGAAGTCTTTGCCTGCTATCAAGGTTCAACAATCAAGAACCTTGGTAGCGCTGTTGTACCAGACTCAGTTCAAAAAGTAAGTTCCTTGTTGGAAATTTTGAACAACCTGTCGATGCTGTCTGAGGAGCGCTGCACTTATCGCCACCTGGCTCAAGCAATACATTCCCTTCTGGACAAATTGGAAGCCAGCATTGATGAAGGCAAGAAAGAGACGGTGAACTTTATGAAGGAGCAGCTACTACTCCTTTCTGCAAAGCGCATTCAGTATAGCGCACAGGTGATGGTCTTTGCATGCATATTGCGTACAATATCACCACATGCCTACAAGTTCCTGAGAAGCACAGGTGCACTAACTTTGCCCCACCCAAGCACTATTAGAAATGTGTGCTCGTCTATTCAAATGTGCCCACAAGTTGATTCTTCTGACGACACTTTCCTTCAGTATGTGTCTCAGAGATTCAAACATCTGCAGGCACATGAACACACTGTGACGCTGATGCTTGACGAGATTCATATCAAACCTTGTTTAGATTACAAAGGTGGGAACATATGTGGTGCAGCAGTTAACTCCAACGAAGCGGCCACATCGGTGCACGTTTTTATGATACAAAGTTTGCTGAGCACACTCAAGGAGGTGGCGCACATTCTTCCGGTAAAAACCTTACAGGGTGAAGATCTTTATTGCATGCTGAAGAAGGTGATCTTGGGCTTAGAAGAAATTAGATACAGGGTCATAGCCGTTGTCTGTGACAATAACTCGCTGAACAGGGAGGCAATGAAGATGTTTCTGCCAGAACCAAAGCTTAGCCCTGTTTACCCGCATCCAGCAGACCCAGATCGGCCGTTATTTTACATGGTGGATGCTGTACATCTATTTAAATGCATAAGAAATAACTGGCTCAACCAGAAAAATGCTGGAACTTGCTTTTTCTACCCACGCTTCGAGCTTTCGAACAATGAAGTTCATCCCGAATGCAAGATGACTGCTTCATTTAAACATTTGAGAGATTTGCATAAAGAGGAGTCACCCCTGCTTCTGAAGTCTGGGTATGGCTTGACGTCAAAAGCTCTAAATCCAAGCTGCTTTGAACGACAGGACGTCAAACTCGTACTGCAGGTTTTTAATCCGCACGTAGCCGAAGCCCTGGCCGCTCGCAAGGGTCATACTGATTTTCAACATGCTACAGCAACTGCCGAGTTCATCAAAATAACTCTTCGTTGGTGGAGCATTTTCAATGTAAAGACACCTAGTAAGGGCTTCCATCACCGTAATGTTTACGAAGAGTCCATGTCAAACCACACAGATGACCCAAAGGCAAGCTTTCTAAGCGCTTTTATCCCATGGCTCGATGTGTGGGAATTTTATAGGCACGACGCCGGAGTACTTACCCAGGAGACATTGAGTGCCTTGAGGCTCTCTGCTTAATTCCTTTTGGCATTGGTGAAGTACTGCGTTAGTGAGCTTCACTTTAAGTATATTCTGCTAAGGAAAGTCCAGACGGATTCCCTCGAGAGTCGCTTTGGACAGTACAGGCAGATGGCTGGTGGGCAGTATCACATATCTGTTCGCCAGCTTTGCGAAACCGAGGGAAGGATTCGCCTTCAAAATGCCCTTCCAAGGATGAGCAACGATGATCTCAGAGGCATCGAAGAGACGGACAGTGTCAGGGATGCGGGCACTTCTTTTAGTGTTCATGTTAGCGATGCTGACCTTGATGAGCTCAGAGCACAAATGCCGGTGATTGGTTATGTTGGTGGGTATTGTGCACACGCTGCAATGAAAGTTCTCAAGTGTGAAAGCTGCCAGAGGCAGTTGGTCGTTACCAGAAATACGGCCGAAACAGTAGAGGACACCCATTCTTTAATCGCACAACTGGATCAGGGTGGCCTCAAATTTCCTTCTGCTCTTGTAATCGCAGTAGTTATGTACACGGAGGTTGTAGTTAGAAAGCTCAAGACGGAAAGTACCTCTACCCAGTTTCTCCATGGGCCGAACCAAAAGAATGTCGTTCGGCAACTTACACTGGACTCTCTGCCAAGGCTTGAGGACATAGATACGTGGGAAAACGGGCACACCTACGAGTTCCTCATCACATTCGTTGCAAACTGTGCAGCAAATATAATGCTCAACAACTTGTGCAAGCAAAGGAACGATCTTTTACGCATTGAAAAAGATCAGAAGGCGAAAAATAGAAAGGCCCGAATTTTTCTTGGAAAGTACTTTTCCAAGCGTCGCGTTTTTCTCTTCACATTTATTCTTGTGAAACTGCACAGAGTGTATTTGATTGCATGTCATGACTTGATTTCCTTGGTATACTTTTGCCTTATGTAAAATGAGCCTTGTTTCCAGTTTTGTATCTCTTTACAAGTTGTTAGCTTTTAAAAGTGCTGTACTTTTTTCTTTTTTTTTAACTCGAACTGCCTCGGTGCCTACTGTAGCAGTTGTACAGTCCGTTTTGGTACCTAAGCTGTGTACACTTTCCTTGTGCACTCTGTGTACAGACATGTTGTGCACTGTGATTTGTTTTTTCTTAGATTTTGTTTGATTTTTTCCCTAGGACATGCACCTACCTGTGGCAGTACAATTACTTTTCTTTCTGTGATTTATCATGCTGTTGACCACAATTTAGTCAACAGTGTTCTTATGTGTTGTATTTTTTGGCAAGTGTTTGAACCTGATACCTTGTGTTGCTACTGCTACTATGATAAACGAATGGTATGTTTTCCTCTAACCTACAATTCAAATGAAAGTGTGCTTTTTTCTGTTCCAAAGCTCAGGGATGTTTTTGCTGTTACAATCTGTTTTGTTTTCTGAGTTTTATGTGGCAAGATATTGTGTTTTGTACTTTTGGCATATTTTCAGCATTAAGGGCAACATCTTGTGTTGCCTGTCGTCTGCCTGGACCGAGAACAATGCGCACTGTGATATTTGTACAGACAGCGTCTGGCTGTGATAAATAAATATGCATTATTCCATTCACGATATTCATTATTTCTTGATACCTTGATAAGTTCCCCCGCCGCGGTGGCTCAGTGGCTAAGGCGTAGCGCTGCTGAGGGCGCGGTTTCGATACCCGGCTGCGGCGGCCATATTTCTGATGGAGGCGAAAAGCAAAAACGCCCGTGTGTACAAGATTTCGGCACACAATAAAGATTCCCAGGTAGTCAAACTTAATCCTGAGCCCTCCCCTACGGCGCGCTTCATCGCCTGCGTTGCGTCGGCGCGTTAAAACATTCAATCAATCGATACCTTGATAAATCGTGCGGACATGGTGTCAAGGAACCTCGCCTGAGTCGGTAGGCGTGAAGGGCGCGCGCGGCAAGCACTCGCGGCTGGCGCAGCCACCCAGCGAAGGGCGGCCGGCACGATGTGACGTCGTCGACGTCACGTCACGTGACGCGCAGGCCTGAAAAGCTTCCGGGGGTGACAGCCAAGCCAAGCCAAGCCAAGCCAAGCCAGCCAGCCAGCCAGCCAGCCAGCCAGTCAGTCATCTACCCATCTATTTATTGTGCAAACTGTCATACGTACAGTAAACGGTCGACTACTCTTGCGAATTACATGATGCGCTTTTTTGTTATACTAGTAACAAAGCAAAAACCAGCCTTTTTTGTGGCTTTCTGCGTAAACCTGCTCATTTCCCACAAAGAATGGCCGGCTCCTTCCTTCCCCTTCTTTTCCATGAATTGAAAGCCAAATTGTTCTATACTAGTCACACCATTTATTGGTTGGGCACATGTGCTGCGTGGTTCTTGTGGCACAAACTGTGACCTAACGCCCACACAATACTAAGCCTTTTATTCTCTTCCCACAATTGTCGCGAGTCGGTACAGCTAGCAGATTATTCGCTATGAAAAAAAAATCCCGCAGATTCTCTCACTCAGTGGCAATCAACACAATGCAAAGAAGAAGGAAGGTGCTGCTTACGCCGCAGTGTTTGTTGTTGAGACAATTCAAGACATTCAGGTAGCAACGTTATAGAAAAAGACAGTAAGAGGCGCGTTGACTATAGCCGTTTATCTACGAGATGTACCTGGTAGAAAAATAACCTCGTGGAGGTATGAGTGCTAATGTAATGCTTTGGAGATATTCGTTTTGGCACGCCTTTGCTGAAGGGCAGCTTTCTTAGAGGCCGATAATATTTTTTTCATAAATATTGTAGTGGAGCATACGCACTAACGCGCATGCGCCTTCCAAAGAAAACGAAAAACCCCGTGCTCTGATTGCACGAGAACCTGGGCTGCTGTTGCCAGACTTGTCGTACGGCCATTTTTCGTTGCGACATTGTTGCGACATCGTTGCGACTTCTCCGGTTCAATAAACGTCATCATATTTGGTGGAGGCTGCTGAGATCCCCAAGCAGACCTGGAGCTCCGCTCTCGCAAGTTGCCCGAGAGACCACCACGAAACATGACTGACGCAGTCGCCAACCAGCCCATCCCAGCCCAGCCAGCACCATCGGCGGCCCAGTCTACCTGCCCCGGCGCTACTCGCCAACGGGACCCACCAATCTTCAGCGGCAATGGTGAGCAAGACGTCGAAGACTGGCTCTCCTTGTATGAACGCGTAAGCGCCAGCAACAAGTGGGACAACGACTCTAAGCTCGCCTACGTTATCTTTTACTTGGCAGACGTAGCTAAGCTTTGGTTTACCAACCGCGAAACCGCCATCGCTAACTGGTCCTCCTTTAAGACACTCGTGACTGAAGCGTTCGGCTGACCAGAGGTCTGCAAGCTGCGCGCTGACCAGCGCCTGCACCACCGAGCCCAGAAGCCTGGCAAGACGTTTACGAGTTACATAGAGGACGTGCTCGACCTCTGCAGGCGTGTGAGTCCATCTATGCCCGAAGAAGAGAAAATTCGGCAGATTCTCAAGGGCATCGAGGATGGCGCATTCCAGATGTTGCTAGCGAAAGGCCCGACCACGGTGGAAATCCTCGTAAGCCTCTGCCAGAGCTTTGATGAATTGCGCCGTCAGCGTTCCATCGCCCGACAGAGTGTCCCACCGCCGATTCATTCTCGGCCGTCGCACTCACAAATGCCAACGTTCGCCAAGAAAGTCTGTCCAACCAGATAAAAGACTTCATTAGGGAGGAAGTCGCCCGACAGCTCTCCCTGCTGCCGCATAGCGACGCGCCCACCACAAGCCTGCCTTCGACACTGCAGCAGGCCATACGCACTGAAATTTGCGATGTGCTCCCTACAGTGCAGGCCCATTACCATGCACTTCAGTAGCTCCTTATCTCTCAGCTGTCGGCTACGCACCACCTTCACCCCCTTCACCTCTCAGCTACGCAGCTGTGGTCGCATGGCCCCCACCGCATCCAGTCGCCTTATCGGCTCCACCTCCTTCAGCCTCGCCTCCAATTTACAGGCCATCACCTCGCTTTTTCCGTCGATCTAATGAGTAGCGCACCCAAGATAATTGTCCTATCTGCTTCGCCTGTGGCATCGCTGGCCACATTGCACGCTTCTGCCGCCGTCGCTCCCACACCTGCAAACGCATACTTCGGAACTCCTACCTACGCGCCGCAGCAGGCCACCGCGTCTGCATATGAACAGAGGCACTCAGACTCGGATCGTCGCCCATCGACTGCTCGTTTCCCATCCCCTCGTCGCCGATCGCCATCGCCTATGCGTCGTCGACTACCTCCTGAGGAGGGAAACTAATCAGTGCAGTTCCGAAGGCAAGAACTGCAACTTGTGCGCGATTTCCAAGGCATCCGTTTTCGCCGCAAAATGTTGTTGATGTCGATGTTGAGAGAGTCGCCACATTAGCGTTAATTGATACCGGGGCCGCCGTTTCTGTGATGAACGCCAAATTTTGTCAGAAAGTGAAGAAAGTAACCACATCTCTCGGTGGCATGGTGCTGTCCACGGCTAGCGCGCAACGCATTCATCCCTCGGCTGTGTGTACGGCGCGCGTCGTCATCCAAGACGTTTTGTACATCGTACAGTTTTTTGTTCTGCCATCTTGCTCTCATGACCTTATCCTCAGTTGGGATTTCTTATCACGTCATGAAGCTATCATTGATTGTTCCCATGCCGAAGTGTCCTTTGTGCTAACATCTGAATTTCCACCACACGACCGGTCTCCTCGGCTCTGCAAACTCATCGCTGACGACGACATCACCTTGCCTCCGGAAGCTTCGGTTCCTATAAGCCTTTCATATGTGGCGCAGCCTGACGCCATGGTGGTGTTTACGCCATCTCCGGTTTTTACTGACCGCAAGGGCGTCGTTCTCCCATTTACCGTTCTTACGATTGCGTCTGGTTTAACCGTAGTGCTGGTTACCAACCACTGCAACTACCCCATTGGCTTACTTCGTGGTGAAACGTCGGGATATGTACAACCTGTCAACAATATCGATGATATTATTCTTCCCAACGAAACGCCATGTCACATTGCCGCAATAACTCATGCGTCTGAGCCATCAAGTTTGTCAGCCTTCGACAATGCTATTGACGCAGACCTTCCCCTCTCGCATCGCCGTCAACTTGTTGCTCTCCTTAACAAGTTTCTCTCTTCTTTCGACTTTCAAGAACCTGCTTTGGGCCGCACCACGACTATCACTCATACTATTGACACCGGCTCACATTCGCCTCTGCGACATCGCCCTTACCACGTTTCCGCCGAAGAGCGCCACGTCATTGCGGAGCAAGTAGGCGACATGCTTAAACGTGGAGTCATACAGCCTTCTCAAAGCGCTTGGTCATCACCTGTGGTTCTGGTAAAGAAAAAAGATGGCACCGTTCGATTTTGCGTGGACTATCACCGCTTAAACAAGATTAAGAAGAAAGATGTCTACCCGCTACCATGAATAGACGATGCTCTTGACTGTTTACAAGGCGCCGAGTACTTTACATCCTTGGATCTACGTTCTGGGTATTGGCAGGTGCCAATGGCTGATTGTGATCGCCCTAAAACAGCCTTTGTAACGCCAGATGGCCTATATGAGCTCAAAGTGATGCCATTTGGGCTCTGCAACGCACCTGCCACATTTGAGCGCATGATTGATACCATCGTGCGTGCCCATAAGTGGAAAACTTGCTCGTGTTACCTGGATGGCATCATAGTCTTTTCATCTGACTTCCCGACACATCTTGTTCGCCTCCACGAGATTCTGACGTGTCTAACTTCTGAAGGCCTACAACTTAACTCCAAGAAGTGCCACTTCGCAGCACGAAAAGTAACCATCTTGGGACATGTCATCACAAGAGACGGTGTTCTTCCGGATCCCGATAAGCTTCGAGCTGTCGCTGACTTCCCGTTGCCCACATCACTCAAAGCACTAAGAAGTTTCGTCGGTCTCTGCTCCTACTTTCGGCGCTTCGTGCGTAACTTCGCGTCCATCATCGCACCTCTCACGAGTATTCTTTCCAACAGCAAAGGTATATCTACATGGTCACCTGCATGGGACGACGCATTTCGCCAGCTGCGCCGCCTGCTGACCTCACCACCTATTCTTCGTCACTACGACCCCGCTGCTGTCACAGAAATTCACACCGATGCAAGTGGAATCGGTCTTGGTGCAGTTTTGGCATAACGGAAACGCACCCAAGCCGAATACGTAGTCGCCTATGCAAGTCGCGCTCTCAAGAAGGCTGAATTTAATTACTCCGTGACAGAGGAGGAGTGTTTGGCCATAATCTGGGCCTTGACGAAGTTTCTCCCGTACCTTTACGGCCGCCCTTTCAACGTGGTCACAGACCACCCCGCTCTATGTTGGCTGTCCACATTGAAAGACCCGTCCGGATGCCTGGGACGTTGGGCACTTCGATTGCAAGAATACGACATCCGTGTAGTATATCGTTCCGGTCGCAAGCATGCGGATGCCGATGCACTTTCGCGATCACCATTAACCCCAGATGTGGCTTCTCTGTCACCACGTTTTACCATTTTGTCACCAATAGACACCACACATGCTTTCGGAGCAGCGTAAAGATCCATACCTTGCATTGTTACTTGACTACCTTACCGATCCGTCTGCTGTCCCTTCCACGAGAGCGCTAGGCCGACAAGCAGCCCACTTTTCCGTGCGAGACAGCATTCTGTACCACCGCAACTACATGTCTGGTGGTCGGAAGTGGCTCCTTGCTGTCCCAACTCATATGCGCTCTGACATCTGCATGAATTTCCATGCAGACCACCAAAGTGTTCACGCAGGTGTCCTGAAAACCTACAAAAGGCTGCGCCAACAATATTACTGGCGATGAATGTATCGCTTTGGCCAGAAGTACGTTCAGTCTTGCACCACTTGCCAACAGAACAAGACACCTCCGCGGCACCTTACTGGCATGTTACAGCCGCTCCCATGCCCGGCTCGCCCATTCGACCACGTGGGTATCGATCTCTATGGCCCCCTCCCATATAGTCGCTCTGGAAACCGGTGGATTATTGTCGGCGTCGATCATCCGACACGCTACGCTGAGACTGCAGCTCTACCGGCAGCGACCGCCCACGAAGTTGCACTCTTCATTCTGCGCAGCTTCATTCTCCGCCATGAGCTCCACGGGAATTACTTAGTGATAGGGGTCGATGTTCCTGTCGGAGGTCATCCAAGCTATTCTCGCTGAATGCAACATCATCCACCGGAAATCTACCGCATACCATCCACAGACGAATGGTCTCACTGAACGGTTCAACCGCACACTTGGCGACATGCTGAGGATGTACACCTCCTCCGACTACACTAACTGGGACGCTGTCTTACCTTTTGTTACCTTTGCTTACAACACCGCGACGCAAGCGACTACTGGTTTTTCCCCGTTCTTTCTGTTGTACGGCCGCGAACCATCCCACCCACTCGACACCATACTCCCGTACCGCCCTGATGCATCGGAGTGCTCCCCGCTTTCGGAAGTCGCCAGATACGCTGAAGACTGCCGTCAGTTGGCTTGGTCTATGACAAGTGAGGCTCAAGGTCTACAAAAAACCCGACATGACGACGCTCATCACATAGCGCCTACGTTTCGTACTGGCTCCCTCGTGTGGCTTTGGGTGCCCCCACACGTTCCTGGCCTGTCTTCTAAACTTCTGGCCCGGTACCATGGTCCATACCGTGTCATTGACGCAACCTCGGCGGTGAATTACATCATCGAGCCCCTAACACAATCGCCAGATTTGCGCCGTCGAGGACGCGAGACGGTACACGTCGACCGTCTCAAGCCCTGCTACGACCCCCTCATTGTGCTTACTCCCTGAGTCGCCAGGATGGCTACTCTTCACCCCGGGGGTATTGTAGTGGAGCATACGCACTAACGCGTATGCGCCTTCCAAAGAAAACGAAAAACCCCGTGCTCTGTTTGCACAAGAACCTGGGCCGCTTTTGCCAGACTTGTCGTACGGCCATTTTTCGTTGCGACATCGTTGCGACATCGTTGCAACTTCTCCGGTTCAATAAACGTCATCACCATATTAATAATAAACTTTTCTGAGAGACCTAACAAATGCGTAGACTGCTGTCGAATTCTTTCGAACTAATAGCATAACAGTATTTGTTGGAGGAAAGAAAAAGAACATTCTGGTAATAGGTGCGCCAAAAGATAGAGATGAGTGTCCTTTGTTTCCCATAAAAAGAAAACTAAACAACTGCGGACGGCTTCATTGTTTCAGACAAGCCTCGGCCACAGCTTCTTTCAGCGCTGACACATCAGTAAGTGACCTTTCAGCAGAGGCGCCGCCTTCTCTAAAACGAGCGATAAGCAGTAATTTGGACGCGGAAATCTCCGTTGCGCCAAAGAAGTCGAGTCACGCGACTCAGGGTCAGACGGTCTGCAATTTTGTCTGTGCACTTTTGGGCAAAGTCTAGAATCTGCCTCTTTCGTGACGTGAACAAAAAGAAGAAGACACTCACTTAACAATGCATACGATACAAAGCTCTTTTGGTAGATCTATTCTCTTGGCCAGCATAACGAGCCGCTGGCGTGCTTCACGACGTCGGGCCGGTGGAGCTTAGGCCCCTCCACGCAGCTTTCTAATCTCCGGTTTCGGCCTCGCCCATCCTTCCAAACATGCGGATCGCAATGTTCGTTTAAATTTACTGCACTGAAACCGCTACATTCGATGTCTTGTGCGTGCACTCGCCACGTGAACAATATCTTCGAACTGTTAAGCTCATTACTATGGCAAAAACGCCGATACCGAAGTGAGAGCAGTCTCCTCCTCACTCATTCAGTAGTTGTGATTATTCTTGCTATATTCCAGATCAAGAATTTGTGTTTCATCTGAAATACTTCCGTCCCTCACGTGGTCTTGCACCGTCTCCAAGTTTGTTTGTTTGTTTGTTGTCGGTTGGATTTCCGGTATTATTCTTCTTGTCCTCCGCACATAGCCCACAACCATTGGAGAAGATCCGCCTAGTAGAACCTTAATTCGTTTCATAATTACCGTGCTACGTCATGCTTAGGCCCAACTATTACAAAGCGACGATGCCACGTGGTTACGTCGTCATACGCCACGGTGATGTTACGAATGTGCGCTGTTTTTGACATCATCAAGACTTGGCAGACCGAAAAAATTTATAGATATTTGATGCCATCATGGCATCGTTATGACGTCTCATATCCGAACTACTCACTTCGAAATCTTGTATGAAGGTATCCGATTTATTGTTCTTGGCCGAATGAACGGCTGATCTCGATAATAAAGCAAAAAAAAAAACTTGAGAAATCCTTCAACTTCGCCTCTAAGAGTTGAACGCGAATGGCGATATCCGGTTGGTAGTGCGTACTTCAACCACCTAACGCATACCTATTGATTATATGGCACGAAATTAATGAGAACTAACAGACAATAACGCCAGGGAAAGTATAAAGACATTTGTTACTATTGTAATGCAAATTACATCCATTGGCATTATTTTCTGTTAGCTCTAATTATTATTGTGCCTGACAAGGAAAACGAGCCCTCAACTTTACACTTTCCTTCATTTGATTGTATGGTGTTATTCAAGAACTTTAAATTGTAGATTACCACAATGTCATCGATTAAGAATGCATTGTTTTAGTGAGGCTTTCGCATGTAACTGCATTCTGCTTTATGGGTAGCATGCTTTACGCACCTAGGCGATTGCGTGTGAAATGTTTTCACTCATGCTGTGCATCCAATAAATGGTATCGAAGTAATACGAGAGCACGTAAACCTTTTAATGAAGAGTCGGCTTCAAACCACGGATTCTTTATGATAATCACACGTTCTGATGCCAGATGGCAATGTACGCTTGTACCAAGTAATATTAATGCGATATTGCATGTTATATTGCAAAGCATGTATGCAGGACACGTGTGTTTGTGCAGAAAGAGTTATTTTCACTACATTTCTAAGCAGAGGAGGTTATCTTTACTGAATATCTAAGCAGACTCGTGGCTGTGTGGCAGAACTTCTGCTTGCCCCGCAAACAGCCAGGGTTAGATTCTGGCTCAGGCGAGAAAATCTTTATTATTTATTTTATCTACATCTTTCTGGATTTTTAGTCATCGACAAGCTGATGATTTTTAGCCGACAGCCAACGTCACAGAAACTGCGGCTGCTACCGCCCCCACCACCACCAACGACGCCAGAATTTCTGTGAATGACCCTTTATTGCTCTTGCGTTAAAACGTGCTTTGTCCACAGCGTGAGCCAGCACAAAGCAATATCTGATTTCACCGTTTATCGATTGCCGATAATTACCCAATCATTAATCGAAGGTATATGCAGTACTTACAAATCGTGGCTAGCATAAGGCGTAGCGCTGTGATGTATAGCCTATGCAAAACAAGTGCAGTTGTTTAACCTTGCGATTTATAATAAAATTACAAACTGAACTTTGTCTCGCTGCGCAATCGTGCGGCTTGCTTCAACCTCGTAGCTTCCCCACTGCATCACACTGTTTTGAACCAGCTTGTAAGACAGAGTCACAAAGTGGTCTTGCGTTTTTGCATTTAAATATGTTCGTTGAGTTTAATCTAGAATTACTGCTAGCTACAAATAAACTAGGCATGCTTTGATTGTCGCACATGTCGCTCAAAACTAAATCACATACGCACCAATATTTTGTCACCAGCATGGTTCTTTGCATCATAACCTCCCTGCAAGCTCTTTTTGTATTCCTTCGTTTCTCCCAACATCCACGCCATCAGCAGATGAAGACCATTCTTTGACGAAAAGCGTCGGGTCGGAAGGCTTTGGACGCCGCCTGCAAGGAGCAGTGAAATTGAAAAGACGACAGGAGCAGTGAAATTGAAAAGACGACACAGCGGGAATTTATCGCGTCTTTTTCACGCAGAGATATTGAGAAACAGTGAGTGCGCTATGCGCGACTGGTTCTCGCCTCGTTGCTCCAGTCTTACTTTTAACGACAGACTGAGCGTATTTGTATGTGCACCCATCACAGGCTTGCGCTCTGACTTCTAGATTCCGCTTTGCCTAGCACCCCGCAGTTTTCCGCATGGTGAGCATCTTGATCGGCATTTGGGGGAACCTGTTCAAGATCCTGACGCAGTCGTGCCTCTGGACGCGTGGCTTTGTTTTAACACTTGCCCAACAGCGAACGTCGCCCAAGCTCTTTGCTTGACATTTCTCGACGTGTTTTTACAAAAAAACATGCGGTGGGGGGATGTGGCTTAGTAAAGCACGCACTCGTTATTGCGAAACGTTTTTCCTCGGGTGTGACTATTTATCCGGCAAAATCTCTACACGTGGTCACAGACACCTATTTCGACGGTGGCGACCCCTGGTGTGTAAGGCGTTTACACTGCTGCGCACTACCTGGCACAACCATAAGAGATCAACGCAGCGCTGGTAACCAAAGCTCGCACCGAAGAAGACATCGGCGGCGTCACGCGTTCGACGTCAGTAGACCAGGCACCCCTCGTTTTAGCTCACTGTACCACGGCGCACCCAGCGAAGCAACTGGTGACGTAAGCAAGCAAGAGCTCTTAAATGGAGGAGGAGAACATAAGTGTAGAGTTACCGTATATGCTCCCTACGGTTACTGTATATGCTACCTAAGGGTAGCATATACATTATCTCTACATAAAGGGTGAGGCACGACACCTGGTGAGCATCGAGACATGTGCACCCTGTATACGCAAGCAGTCTTCTGGCTGTGAGGCGCGTGGGGCGAACGCTGTGTAAGCAAAGCGGGCGCAACGGGAGAGAAGACCGTGAGGAAGCGTGTGACGGGGAGAATGCTATGTAGGTGCTGCTCTATAGCTCAACAGACGTGGCTTGTCAAGGAAATGTACACACGCGTTGGTTCCATCTAATGCAGCCTGTCATTGATCTCTTAGGGCTATCCTTTGCCTTGAGAAGAGCATGCATGAACTCCCGAATATCAACGAATATCAACGGTACATTGATTGATATGTGGGGTTTATGAGAGAAGCCGTAGTGGAGGGCTCCGGAAATTTCGACCACGTGGGCTTTTTTTTAACGTGCTCCCAAATCTGAGCCCACGGGTCTACATCATTTCCACCTCCATCGAAAATGCAGCCGCCGCAGCCAGGACTTGATCCTGCGACCTGCGGGTCAGCAGCCGAGTACTTTAGCCACTTGACTACCGCGGCGGGACCAAGTGCATAAGACCAGACATTCCTTAATTTCGAGCTGAGAGCTGGTCACCCTGCACTCCCACTGGGGTGGGATCATTTCATTATTACCGTTATCTTTTTTATTCTTGCTTGCAGCTTCACTAGATTTCTACGACTCGGCATATATCCTTGTTCGAATTTCAAAACAAAGAGGGCATTGGGGAGGAGTGTGTTTTGCTACCCTCAAATAACTACTGCTGTAATATCATGCTCAAATTAGCGATGCTTGAGTACATGTTCTATCGAAGTCGAGGACCGTGCACAACGCATTCTCTAGGTCCACCTTCCTTTAGCCAAAGTTAAAAGTTGGCGCGGTGTAAAAGTGGGAACAATATGCCTATTCTTAAAGGAGAAACCTAGGCGTAAATTAGTACACAAACAAATGCATTATTCCAACAGATACTGAAGGGAGAAACAAATTGTACTTGAACGTTGGTTCCCATTGATACACCCCTCACCCCGAAAGTGGCGAAAACTCTACGCACAACCTGATCTCTATCTCTCGAGCAGTTTAGTACTTAAAACATGTACATAACATTTGCGACAAGGAAAAAAATTGCGCAGCTGCGCACCGGTGAACAAAAGGAGTTTTCCTCCCCCACCCACGCTTGCGAGGCACACTTGACAAGCGTGAGTGCTGATGAGCAGGGCGGCTCAATGTTCCGTATTCGATGAAAAGGCACAAGGTGCCCGATCGGTGGTGCACTTTTCTTATGATTACCAGCAAAGCAAACCTAGGGGGTTTCGTACGCGATTTACAATATTTTTGTAAGTCTTAGTTTTCTCCATATTTACGACCGCTTCATACGCGCGACAAAACAACTTGGCTATTTTATCAGCACAAGTGCAAGCTATGTCGTCCTTTTAGCATCTACACGTTTAAGCTTAATCAATATTAAAACATCACATTCGTTCAAACATGCTCACCATGAAAATACTATATGTAGCGAAATACCGCTCTAATGAGAATTAGTAAGGTTGTTTTACTGCAAGAGATATGCCCCAGACCTCCGATTCC
The DNA here is from genome assembly GCA_013436015.1 of Rhipicephalus annulatus. Lineage (NCBI taxonomy): Eukaryota > Metazoa > Arthropoda > Arachnida > Ixodida > Ixodidae > Rhipicephalus > Rhipicephalus annulatus. Next base: position 81,272 of record WOVY01011501.1, on the reverse strand, counting down.
ATGACCTTGGTAACGTGTTTTGCGTACTTTTGCAGTTTTGCAGTTTCGCGTACTTAAGCCCATCTTGTGACACGAACTTTATGAAGACATTCATTATTAGCCCAATAAAAGTATCAAGATGCATTTCCTACGTTGAGGAATTACAGCAATGAAATGAAGGTGGCCTGCCACTCCTGGAGTGGGAAATAATAGGCTAAGTTTTTTTTCACTCTAAGGAATTAAAGAAAATGGTATTCCGGCAAGTCGTAACTTCCCAGAATGGAATTGAAATGAAATGGAGGCGCCCAATCCGCAACACTGATAGAGGTCCATGTGCTGTACAATGTCATAGAACGTTAAAGAACACCAGAAGGTAATAATTTTCGGAGCCTTCGAAGCACTACACAGCATCTCTCAATCGTATCGTGGTTTAGGCCTTTAAAGCACCAAATAATATTACTATCAATGTCAGCTGGCACCTGTTACTAATATGCACGGAAAATTTTACGCAGTCATACGCCACACGTGTGTTGTACAATATTTTATTATTTTCGCGTTACACGCACCAAGACTCTTAGCAATGCTTGGTGTAGCCTACGCTTCGATATCTGAGAAGCTTCGTGATTGTCTTAGACCATTCTATGAAGATCAGGACGCGAATAGTCAAGTTTTCTGAAGAGTTCACGCGAGTACTAGTAATAATCTACAAATGTCCGATGCAGCATGCATAAATGCCGACGCAACTGACCGCAAATCCGATTACCGACGGTCGACGCCCTGTTCGCCGCTGTCGGTATACTCAGCGTGAACTGCTTCTTTCTTGACTTTTTTAATGTATTTTCTGAGCAGACGTTCTACCTAATAAACATCATGGTATTCCCAAGTCTTCCTGCAGCCTTTCTCATCTTCGCCATTCTCTACAATATTCACTGTTACTGCGGCTGTTTAAACATTAGTCTTCTTGACCCGCCGCGGTGGTTTAGTGGCTAAGGTACTCGGCTGCTGACCCGCAGGTGGCGGGTTCGAATCCCGGCTGCGGCGGCTGCATTTCCGATGGAGGTGGAAATGTTGTTGGCCCGTATGCTCAGATTTGGGTGCACGTTAAAGAACCCCAGGTGGTCGAAGTTTCCGTAGCCCTCCACTACGGCGTCTCTCATAATCATATAGTGGTTTTGGGACGTTAAAGCCCACATGTATATCATCAAAACATTAGTCTTCTTCCAGTGTTAATCTTTTATTGAAATTCGGAGACAGGCCAGACCGGCAAGCTTCCGTTGTCGTAATGAAGAAAGGAAGTTTCCTTTGTAAAATGAATTGTGATACAGCACATTCAACGTCAAGATATTTTTTTGCGTTAACAACATCACCGCATTATGAAAGTGCCCAAGATGTGCTCTCTATTTTGCGTTGTTCGTTGGTTGATAGCCGTGGGTGATGACGCATACGTACAGTTCTATTTTCTGCTATTATATCAGACGGCTGCAAGGGTTTCAACCTTATGCGCCTTGTTTCCAGCGATTTTCCCCTTTCATCTGATGCGTTTCAGAGGGCGCTATTCCTCTATGGCTGCGATAGCGGCCGTCATCTGTCTTGAAGCGCTATATAATTACGGCCAGGCGATTCTTGCAGCTAAACTGTGAAGGCTCGCAAATTATAGCTATTTGTCCTCATTATTTTTTCTCGTTCTTCTCGCTTATTAATATGATGACTTGTGCCTCGAGGCGATACTCGTAGCATTACTCTGCTTGCAGGAAACTTTCGCTGTGAAAAATAAACAATACTGAAGCGCGCAGCTCTGAACGGCACCCAGAATGCAGCTTTCAGGTAGCGCGAAACACGAACGTATCTCTGTTCGATCTGATGCAAAGTGTTTCGCGATGTTGCAGGAGTCTACGTACCGAATAAAGGGCAGCTAGAAAGTCGGTCAGCGGCCAAGCAGAGCGAGAGCGAGCAACAACAACTACCTACTTTTTTTCGGTTTGTGCTGCCACCCGTGTTTGTCACCATGAATATTTGTCACCATGTTCATGTTTGTCACCATGAAGGGGCCATCTTGGCACCCTATGGCGCAGCTAGTGCTCGTGGATCTAAATGAGACTTCAATCAGTGGACCTGAAGAGTCTGTTTAGAATAAATGTTCAACGATTTCGAGTACAAGGTACTCCACTACGGGATAGCCATAATGTCTGACTTTCAAGACTCGCATTTACCACACCGCGGCGCCGTTGATCGTTATACATGGCTGAATAGGCTTAGTAACGTGGTTGATCATTGAAACTTGGCCTATCGAACCCGGTAACGAGCGCCATACATAGGCTATAAATTTGTGGAAAGGCCAGGAGCAAAGGACAGTACGGTGAGCCGAATTATTCTTAGCATTTTATTATTGTTACGGGTCGTTAAGTTCTTCCTGTGTGTTGTGTTTAGTTGCGCCCCCACAATGGTTTTTATGTCAAAAGGAAACAGCAATTACATAGGGCGCGTTAATTTAGGGAGCGCGTGCACGTCCTATCCTGCTGAGTGCACTCTTCGAAACTAAGCGATTCACAAATCGACCTCAGGTGCGTGATTACGGAGGGCGCACTACGCCCTCAAACTCTGAGACGGCACAGGTTAGCTCGTGCCTGCTACAGCTTCCGGAAAAATGACGTATTTTCGACTCTCTTCACTGATGCGAGTACGTCCTGCTAACACACCCGTTGTTACCACCGCGTGTCTATACGTGTTATAAGCAGGATCGCAGACTTCGCACGTTGGCGCAGTTTGTGGTTGCGTGAACCGAACATGAAGATGATTGCTTGACAGGCGCACAGGTACGTGACCTGTCTTCGAATGTTCCGGTGATGTCACATTGCAATGCTATGTGAACGTACTTAAGCAGGCTCTTGAGTTATTCTGAGGCAGCTATAGCTAACTCTGAGAGCAGTAAGGAGAGCTTGCATTGCATGCGTTGCCGCTGCTGCCTTTGTTGTCGCGCGCCAAGTTGTACAAACGCGCCATTGTTGGGTAGTAACTGCAGGTGTTCGTTTACCGGTGACGCTACATGAAAAGTGGATGTGATGGGCGGTAGCGGATGCTGAAGCAACATAACGTTCGCCGTGCGACGTGTTCGCACCGCCGAAGGCAGTCGGCGGAAGTCGCCGTTAAGCAACCATGTAAAAGTTAAGCTAAGCTCCGAAGGTGTCGCACTCGAACGCAACAGAACATTCTTCGTTGGAGCTCAGAACACACTAGCTTAGCGCGCCCGTTGTCTATTTTTTTTTTCAGTGTCTGAAATGCGAGCATCGATTACGCGTCACCTACTGATTTCCAGTTTAGGTAAAAGATTTTGTGAAAATTTTAATTGTACAAGAACAGCGGCTACACATGAGGTTCATGATAGATGTGATGACGAAGCATCAGATTAGTTTGAAGTAATTTGAAATATAGCGGATGAAGTGTCAGGAATAATTTTAAAAAGGCTTCGCAACTTGCAATGATGTCACGCTATTTTACAGTGAACTAGGTCTATAGATATACCGAATACCCGAGTTGATCGGCACTTCACTCGTCCTGGCTTGACTACAGGCAGACTTACTTTCATCCTCCGATTCACGAAGTGTTCACGGGTCACATTGTAAATTACGGGTATCGGCTAGGTATCGATGGGGGGTGTTTAGGAATCGCTTGGCAATCACAACACCTAACAGCTTAATCAAGTTAATTAAGATAATAGACTTATCATACGCGAGGCTTGGTCTCAATTGGCTTGTATTCTAAATCAACCTATAGCTTTGCATGATAATCGCCCTAATCAAGCTGACTATATCAGTCATAGTTAGGTTTAGCATTACACATCTTGCCGAGGTCAGCATGACGAGACACACCAGAATCTCAACTCCATGTACCTAAACCTAAATAGGTTTTCAGTTATTTAGCTTCGTCATATTGAGCTAGTTAGGTCTTACCATGCCTAACTAGTATGAATGTGGTCAATTGTTGAGTAGCCTGTTCGAAATCCTGCTTTTTTCTTTGGTTGATTGAATTCTAATGTTTTCTTTACTCTGTTAGCAATTACCTTTGTAAATAGCTTGTATACTACAGAGAGCAAGCTCATCGGCCTGTAATTCTTCAAGTCCTTGTCATCTCCTTTCTTATGTATTAAGATGATGTTAGCGTTCTTCCAAGACTCTGGTACTCTTCCCGTCAGGAGACACCTCGTAAACAGGGTGGCTAGTTTTTCTAATACAATCTGTCCTCCATCTTTCAGCAGATCTGATGTTACCTGATCCTCACCAGCAGCTTTGCCCCTTTGCATGCTCTCCAAAGCTTTTCTGACTTCTTCTATCATTACTGGTGGGGTGTAATCTGGGTTACTGCTAGTTCTTATAGTATTAAGGTCGTGGTTGTCTCGGCTACTGTACAGATCTCTGTAAAACTCCTCCGCTATTTTAACTATCCTATCCATATTGGTAGTTATTTTGCCTTCTTTGTCCCTTAGTGCATACATCCGACTTTTGCCTATCCCAAGTTTCCTCTTCAATGCTTTGACACTTCCTCTGTTTTTCAGAGCGTGTTCAATTCTCTCCATGTTATACCTTCTTACATCGCATACCTTACGTCTATTAATCAACTTCGAAAGCTCTGCCAGTTCTATTTTGTCTGTTGTACTTGACACTTTCTTGATTTGACGCTTCCTAATTAGGTTCTTCGTTTCCTGGCAAAGCTTACCAGTGTCCTGTCTAACTACCCTGCCTCCAACTTCCACTGCACACTCCGTAATGATACTCGTCAGATTATCATTCATTGTAACTACGCTAAGGTTGGTTTCCTCACTAAGAGCCGAGTACGTGTTCTGCAGCGACACTCTGAATTCCTGTACTTTCCCTCTCAGTGCTAGCTGATTGATTGGCTTCTTGCGTATCAGTTTCTGTCGTTCCTTCTTCAAGTCTCGGAGAATTCAAGAAAAAAGAGAATTCAGTAGAAATATCCGCCGTCATGCAAACACTGCGGAATCAGGGCGTAGATGAAGTATATATAAACATTCTGGAAGAAATCTACAGGGGATCAACTGCTACCATAGTGCTTCATAAAGAAAGCAACAGAATACCAATCAAGAAGGGTGTAAGGCAGGGGGACACAATTTCCCCAATGCTATTTACCGCGTGCTTACAGGAGGTTTTCAGAAGCCTAGAATGGGAACGGTTAGGGATAAGAGTCAATGGAGAATACCTTAGTAACCTGCGCTTCGCCGATGACATTGCATTGCTGAGTAACTCGGGGGACGAATTGCACACTCATGATTACGGAGTTAGACAAGGAGAGCAGAAAGGTGGGTCTTAAAATTAATCTGCAGAAAACGAAAGTAATGTACAACAACCTCGGCAAGGAGCAGCGCTTCGAGATAGGTAATAGTGCACTTGAAGTTGTAAAAGACTATGTCTACTTAGGGCAGGTAATAACCGCAGAGCCGAACCACGAGATTGAAGTAACTAGAAGAATAAGAATGGGGTGGAGCACATTCGGCAAGCACTCTCAAGTTATGACAGGTAGATTGCCACTATCCCTCAAGAGGAAGGTATATAACAGCTGTATCTTGCCGGTACTTAGCTACGGAGCAGAAACCTGGAGACTTACAAAGAGGGTTCAGCTTAAATTGAGGACGACGCAGCGAGCAATGGAAAGAAAAATGGTAGGTGTAACCTTAAGAGACAAGAAGAGAGCAGAGTGGATTAGGGAACAAACGGGCGTTAAGGATATCATAGCTGAAATCAAGAAGAAGAAATGGACATGGGCAGGGCATGTAGTGCGTAGACAGGATAACCGCTGGTCATTAAGGGTAACTGACTGGATTCCCAGAGAAGGGAAGCGGGTTAGGGGGAGACAGAAGGTTAGGTGGGCAGATGAGATTAAGAAGTTTGCGGGTATAAATTGGCAGCAGCAAGCACAGGACCGGGTTAACTGGCGGAACATGGGAGAGGCATTTGTCCTGCAGTGGACGTAGTCAGGCTGATGATGATGATGATAATGATGATGATGATGATGATGATGCCTAACTAGGCAGAGGTAGCCTAGACTTGGAATAACTTTAGTTAACCCAAACTAGATGCAGCTATGATGAGCGCACAAAATCACAAGCACTATATTTCAGCTTACCACTTCTGGTCGTAATACCCATGTTGCTCTTAGTATCGTTACGCAACTGTAAGCAATTGATTATAATAAACATATACGACTGTTCAACATGCATGCATGTATCTGTGTATAATATTTGTACATAAGTTTAGCTTCAGTTCGCAATTTTTCGCTCAACAACAACAACAACGATGACCGTCGTCAACGACGACAACAACAACAACAAAAACAACAAACCAACCAAACTAAGCCACAACCCCACAATCAACTAGTCTCCGCAAGCTTCACATAACATCGATTCCTTAGATACATGGGATTCGCGTAATTTAAAGATGCTAGTCTTTCTTGGAGACCTTCGACGCAAAAACTTTGGTCTGTCTGTCTGTCTGTCTGTCTGTCTCTCTGTCTGTCTCTCTGTCTGTCTCTCTGTCTGTCTCTCTGTCTGTCTCTCTGTCTGTCTCTCTGTCTGTCTGTCCGTACATTTGTCCGTTTGTCCACCGTTACCGCGAACCGGGTACTCTAAACAGCACCAGACGATACCACGAACGGCCGACCCCATCCGCAGCGCCTACCAATGTTGCTCTAGGATCAGCGTTCATACGTATGCGATTGTCAATTAAAGAGCAATTATTGCGCATGTTTGGGGCACCATAACAACACGCATATATTCTGCATATGCATCTCTTACTACAAAACGCATGCATAAATAATTCTAAGCACCGTAGCGCTTATGAAGCTGCGCTGAACATGCACCGCTTGCAAGGAACAGGGAGTGTTTCCAACGCTTTGCTAAGACGACACGGTGGTGGCACCTACCCGTCTCCTTGCATTCTACACCTTATCTCCTCTGAGACGGGCGTGCGCGCCCATCTCAGGGCCACGCGCTTTGTTTTCCAAATAAAACTGCCAGATGGTGCTCATGTCTCACGTGTGACTTGACTTGATGCGCTCGTCCGCCTCCGCTGCATGCTCGAGGCACTCTAATGAGCGCCTCCGGAATACCATTCGCCGATTTTCTTGCGCAGAACGTCAAACATATGTTTTGTTCACTCTCTCCACACGCAAGACTATCGTCTTTCTACGACATTTGCAGATTACATGCAGATACGGGGCAATTTTTTTAAGAGAGGTTTCCACGAGTACTAAAATGCAGTTTATGTGGACTGTACAACCACCAAACATTGTAGTTAAGTTCAACAAGTTCAACGTACAGTAATTAATGATTACTGTACTTCTGTCGGGATGGTACCAAGCAAAAAAAAGAACTTGTTTCACTCTCTGTACAGGACCGACATTTCCTACCTCACAGATGTTGCCATCGCATAGCGTGCAAACAACCTGGCCGAGTACGTGGAACTTCAGGTATAGATAAATGACCTATCATGAGAAAATTAATTTTTCTGGACACTGAGTTTCTGTCCTGGTGATCAAGCTTGACCATGGCACAATTTTGAGGCTGAAACCTTAGAAAGCACGTCGAACGCGAAAATTGACCAGCGGCGTCAACAAGACGTCACAGATCGTCGAAATTTGTGGCCTCGTCCCACGACATCGTTTTTTGGTCAAAGAGGGGCCAATCACGAAGGTAATGCAAATAAACAATAGGCGCACAATTTCCTCGGAGATGTACGGGCATGATTATTGCATCGACTGTAAAGAAAAAAAATAAAGAAAAGGAACACGGCTTTGGCCTCTGCGTAAACTTAGTCAAATGCACAAGGGACTGCGTCAGTTTTACTTATTTATTAAGGCGAATCGCTCATACAAGAGAAATGTGAGCATGGTACGTAGCAACAAGATAGTTGGGTGTGCTAGTTATCATCTCTTTATTAAGTATAAGCTTGAGCGCAAATAAATGACACGAATCCAGGAGCTCTGGGGGTGTCTGCTTTCGTTTCAGGCCCCGTGTCCTTTATGTTGTACGTAGTAGTCGACGGCATCAATACGAATAGCATTTAAAATCGAATGACGACGTGGGAGAGCCCAAGGCAAGCCGTGCGATATGTGAAAATGCGATGCCATCATGACGTCACAGAACGCCGTAACTTGTGACGCCCCGGTAACATGTTATGACGTAGTCACCTGCACTACACAATAATGTCGGAGGTCTTACGTCCCGAAACACGACATGATTGTGAGAAGCACCGTAGTGTAGGGCTTCGACAATTTCGGCCATATGGGACTCTGTTAGCTCGCACTGACAACCCACACTACACGGGCCTCGAGGATTTTCACCTCCATTCGAAATACGAGCGCCACCGCCGAGATCGATACCACGACCTTTGGGTCATCATCGGAGCACCATAAGCACTGCTCCAGCGCGGCCAGCAATCACGTGACGTCCTCGCTTGATAAATGACTCCGCCGCCTTCCGTGACGTGCAAAAAAAGTTTCAACAGGGGAGGAGTGTCAATACACAATGAAAAGAAAATGAAGATGGTTGTCACTTTTCGAGTCGTCTGAAGAGAACGTCAAAGGGTCTCTGCGGGCTTCTGTAAAACAGCTCTTCATTTTCATGTGCACGTTACATGAAACGCGTAAGTCTAACTCTCCATCTGACTTACTCGATGTATCACAATAGTCACGAGAACCTTGAAACAGAGAAAGTGGACGATTCTGCCGGCAAATACGGTCGCTTCTAAGTCATTTCTAGGCCTCAGGTAGGTGACACAGGTTGATTCTAGGTCTCTTCTATGTTGTTGCTAGGTTTTAGCTAGTTGATGCTAGCCTGTTCTTACTTTGCGCAAAGACGTCTTCCACCACTTCGGGGTCTTCTCGTAAGCGCCGCTGCCCTTTCTGTTCCGCATATTATTCTCTCGTTGTATATACGTACCAGAGTTATTAGGCTCACCGACGTCGCTTCGCAGCCATTTGATGGCCCAGCTGTTGCCTTCTTCATTTTTTGTTGACCATGCAGTGGGGAGTATTGAGATTCTGCAGCGCATGGCCGTTTATGACGATCATAGTTTATTGGTAGTGGGCAGACAAGGAACGACTTGCAAAAAAGCTTCGCTAATATTAAAAAAGAAAGTATATCTATTCTTGGCTGAGTTTGCGTTAGGCCGGTGTCGCACCGTGAAGACCACGCGTCAATCAAATATTCACGCCAAAACAATTTTCACGTCCTTCCTATTGATTTATATGTGGAGTTTAACAAAACAACCATATGATTATAAGACACGCCGTGGTGGAGGGCTCCAGAAATTTCGACCACCTAGGGTTCCTTAAGGTGCACCCAAATCTGAGCACACGGGCCTACAGCATTTCCACCTCTATCGGAAATGCAGCCGCCGCAGCCGAGAATCGAACCCGCGACCTGCGGGTCAGCAGCCGAGTACCTTAGCACAAGACCAACGCGGCGGGTCATAGACCGCCTGCGACAAACCTTCTCTTCTGAAAGAGAGAAAACTTATTGAATGGAAGGTCGTGAGCTTGCTTAGTGGCACGCTTTCATGCGCAAATGCACACACGTCCTTCCTAAGCTTCATGGTTATGAAGGAAAAAAAGACGGGGTTGCTGGACGCCGCGATGCCCCTTTAGTGTTAAATTCGTCGACGCACGGAGCACACTAACTGCGCCCTTCATGCCGAGAATGAGGTTGCCACGTCTTTTATTGATGCCTTTTCTGGCTCAATGGTCTTTTGTTAGTGATTCCACTGTCTTCACTGAAAGGAACACGGTGAGAGGCTCAGAGTTCAATTAACGCTTTTCGGTTATTAATCACGCCTTTTATGGGCATTGCCATCAAGCGACGATCCTCTGCTAATGCCAGTCATTACGACCCAGTTGCGAGAATTTTCGCAGTATATTTTCTGGCTGACTGAAGGTTTAGGTTATCTCGTTAATACTATTCTATTCGGTGAGCCCCTCGCCTATTTCAGCGCTGCAAACCGGAAGACACACAGGGAACACAGCTCGCGCTTGGTGCAAATGCATCAGCACCGGCAGACGCGCAAACGACATGGGCACATCTCAATATTATGGTATGATGCGATGCCGGGCACAGAGCAAAAACGAGCAGCGCGAAGTCTTACTTTGACCGAAGTGAGCTGTAGCCCTGGCCAAAGCATGACCGGCATAAGTTTGATATAGCTGACATGATGGATCATTCTTTCAGTGAGAACTCTATGAGGGTTGTTTGCTTTGACTCGCTCGCTGGATTTTGTGGCGACTGGTTGTGCCCTCGCGATCTTTGACGTCAGCGTAGCTCTGGCCGATTGGGCTGGCCCTACGTCATCTCCTGACGCCGATCTTCGATGACAGCGTAGCTCGGGCCTACTGCACTCGCCCTGCGCTATCTCCTGGCGCCGACAAGAGCTCTTGCCAGTGGTGCCCCGTCCTCGGACTCTTGCAACCATGTCCATCTTTCCTGTCTTCTCCTTACTTCCGTCGTTCGTTGTCCCTGCGCCTCGCTATCTCCTTCCCCTTTCCCTGTCTCCTTACCTTTTAACCCTATCCTTTTAATCCCTTCTCTACCCCCATCCCTCGTGAGCTACTCTTGAGGTGTCCTGCCCCTGAGAGGCAGTTACAGGGCTCACTTTTCTTTTTATTTAAAATCTCTTCCCCCTGCCCCCGCTTTGAAGCAAATGATGAAACAGTGCGATGAGAACAAAGACAGCAGAAGAACGAATGCCACCGGATGAGCGCCAACTGAAAGAATCTGCCCTTTACACATTTCAAACGTAATTCACAATCAGTGAGTGCTTACACCAACAAAATAGCAATAAACTTTCTTTCAGAAAGTTTATTGCTGTTTTGGTGGTGTAAGCGCAGCGAACACTCACAATTCCTTCTCTTCTATTGTCAGAAAGTGAGATAAAGATAGAGATAAACTTATTCATTGGAAGGTCGTGAGTTTGCTTAGTGGCACGCACTCATGCGCACACGCACACACGCACAAACACAAACACACACACTTGCACGCGCGTCTACAAACGACGCACGCACGCGGACGCACGCGTGGAGAATAGCGCTGCAAAAGAGCCGAGTGTAATGAGAAGTGAAAGCTCAGCACCTCCGGGAACGTGCGAGGTCATTCGAAAAGATAGTGGACGACGGGACGTGGTTTGTTTTGACAGCGCGGTTCGACTGCAAAGGGAAGTGCAGGGCGGCGTGCAAGGACATTACAGAAAAAAGAGAGAGAAAACTGCTTATCAAAAACCCATAATGGTTAGCTATCGTGTATTCGTTTGCTTGCTATTCCAAAGAGGAAAGGGGGGAAAGCGAAGATGCCCCGAGGACAAGACATCGCAACGTGCTTAACCATCTCCTTGATCCTCGGCTTCGCTATGTGTGTTCTATTGCCGATGTTTGCTTGTCTTTTGAACCGTCTGTGCTGCGAGCGACGTGCTCAGTTGTTGATTCATAGATGCAAGGAGTGATAGAATATGTGAACTTCCGTTTGGGAAAGCAATATCCGGCTCGAGGTGAGACAGGGGGATACTGAAAAAAAGGTCACGTGAAATGCATTTCTCGCTATATGTCTGCGATTTCGAAAGATTGTTCGTCGTTTGAAGAGCTCATCAAGACGACGCTGCGCCATGTTCGCTTCTAACTTGATGGGGAGTTATGCCCACAAAAGACAGGACACAATAAGGAACGCAGATAGACAGACGAAGCGCTTAGTCTGACTATCTGTGCTCCTTCTTGTGTCCCGTTTTTTGTGGCTATCGCTCCCCATCTACATGATTAACCAACTAGCTCAAGTTGACCCCCCCCCCCTAAAAAAATAAGTTGCTTATAACATCGTGCTGTATTCGCTGGCACACCAAAATATTATCGCTTCGGCATAATCTGCAGAAAGGAAAGCCTCAAATAGAACAGACATGGTTGATGACAGATGACATGTCACCGAAATATTTTGTCGAGTTCCGTGTGCATTAGGGTTACCTGCCGTCTTCGAATGCAAATGGCTTCGGGTTTTCATACTTGTTTGAGCGGACATATGTTGGCCAGAGGGTATACTGTCAGTTTGATTCCTGGTAATATTCCAGGAGATAACGCAACATTATCGTCTAGCCGAGTTAATCAATCCCCTAGCACGCATAACTCTAAAGAAGCAGGAAGTAATTTGAAGGCAGCTACAAACGAATACCTTCCCAACCCCCTTTACACCCCTCAGTTTATTACAGCTCTTGTGAACTCGGCCAAAACGATGACGCAAATCTTTACTGTATCGTCTGGGGCTATCTTAAATTACAGTAACTTCAATCCTCAGTTTGCGCATGTCACTTCCCCCTCAGCAGTGGGAGACGCCACTGTTGAACTCCGACCCGGAAACACAAGTGTGTTCGGTCACGGAGAGGGCACAGAACGCCGCCAGAGACCAAGGTCTTCTGGCCGCCTGAAAAACAGAGGAACCTCGAACGCTCAACATCTTCTACATGTACATGGCGCCTAATAATTGCTTCTCCACCTCCTTCTACACTATTTTGCTCTCTGCGACATATGGCTGTTGCTGCAGCTGTATCTCAAAAAAAAAAGATTGGACAGATCTCACGTACTTAGCAATCGACGTTACGCGAAGCATACGGATGCAAGTTGACTGAGCTGTAATCATTTATGCAACGAAACGTTACGATGTGGCGCTAAAGATACGTACAAATGCACGCACAGACATACGTTAAACAGCCACATATGATTTATATAACCAGTTCTTTACAGTTGCACAACAATGTCCACAGAAACAGCAATATTAGCAAGGCTGGTGCTCGCGAGGATGGGATCCGTGGACACTGTTACATAAATCAACTTAAGCGAATGGCGCTTGACTACAGTATACATTAACTCGACGTGACGGCTGTATCATAGGAGTACATATGCAATGTTTATAAAATTAGATAGCCAGCCCTGCAACCAAAATTGACGTTCCACAGACACTAGGGTCTATTCGAAAGTAGTTTGAAGACCTAAAGTGGCTGTGTGGCAGAATACTTTATTGCACGCAAAATGCTGGGGTTCGATTTCTGTTGGGAAACTGACATTTATTATTTGCATTTGACGCGTCAACACGGCTGGTGGCAGCTTTTTCTTAACGCTGACGCATTAAAACTGCCCAGGTCTACTCTCGCCGTTCCTGGGTGGATAGGAACTGTTAATCAGCTGTGGCACATACCCGTCCGTGGGTATGTGCCACACGTCTGGCGTAAAGGGTTTGACCACGTGCGTGAAGAGATTGGGACGTTATTCAGGTCATCACCGAGGAGCTATATATCATCAAACCATTTCACCTTCCCGCACTATATGTATACTTAAGAGCTCGTTTTCCCGTGTTTTTGACACAATGTTAATGAATTCTAACAGACAATGATGCCAAGGAAAGCATAGAGGAAGTTATTAGGCTAACTGTAATGTAATTGTGAAGAAAGAAAAGTGGGTGAAAAGATAACTTGCCGTGGGCAGGATCCAAACCTGTGAATATATATATATATATATACGGATGCATAGATAGATAGATAGATCTACTTATCGTATCCACATGCCAGTATACAATTATTTATATATGTATAAGTGCCTGCAGTACGCTTAGAAAATGATGCGTGTGTAGCCTTACTTCGTTACTTCGTTGTAACAGTGCTAACGAGCCTTTTACTGTCCGGCGTAGGTCGGCAAAACTTGAGGACCTCACTCAGACTCACTCGCGGAATATTTCGCGCTTTGAACTCGCTTGGACTCACACTCACAAAAATGTTCTTCAACCGGACTCACCCAGACCCGGACTCACGGCTTGATCTGAGTCCGCTAGCCTAGAACTGTGTTGTTCAACCGTGATACCAATGCTCTACAGCACCAATGTCTCACGTAATCAGTGCCCTTCACGGCGTCTTTTGATATAGTACCTTCAAATAAAAGTTATAAGTGCTCGTGAACCAGTAAGTTCATTCTCGTCAAAAAAGATGGCAACATAAGATATATGTATCAAGAACTGCTTTGGAAGAGTTGGTGGGGCGGGGGGTTCAAGGCCTTCTCTTGCACACTTCACGCCTCTCATTAATAAAAATTGAAATGGTGTATGAAAGACACTGCTTCGATATACGTGTAAGCATGCGTGGGTATACACACGTGAATGCAGGTAAGGCTGATGGTAATGCCGAAGATGAGTAGCTTCTGGACACTAAAGTTTACTTCTTGGGCTGTGGTAAGCCCTTGAAGAGGCTCATGACAGAACTTTGATAGAGCTGGCTGAACGCAGACTACAAACGGTGACAGTTTCGTGCACAAAAGCCGCTGACCCTGACCACCACGTCCTAAACGGAAACATACTACTGGTCACGAACATTCTCTGATTCCTCGGGGACGGCACCATCTTCCAGGAGTGGCGCAGTGTTTTGTAGAACGACCGTCGGTTGTGGAGAAATGGACCACCAAGGAGGCAAATTCCACTGATTTTGCGAAACGCCTTTCGTTGGGCGTTTTCCATCTCTTTGTTTCGTTTTCGGAACACGGTGTAAGACACAAACAATTGTTTATATCTTACACCGTGGTTCGGAGTCACGCGCAAGCAAATAACAACAAAAAAACAAGGAATAAGTGTCACACTCAGGGACTCAACACCGGCATATCAGCAACAAAGCTTTTTCATCAGCAGTCAATGCGGTTTCATCTGATGTCGTGAAGATGGGGTCGTGACTCGAGACAGGTAGCATATATGCTCGCTTAGCTTGGTTGAATCAATGAAAGGAATTATGAGGGCTCGTTCCTTTGTTTGAAACAATCTTAGTGAAAACCAGTGTATACCATTACAAAATAAGGTATCGGGGACGTTACTTGTAATGTTTTAAATACATTGCAGTCCTTGCGATATAGACGGGCAGAAAGTGAAATAGACGAGAAGACAACTTACTGCGGGCCGGGGCCAAACCAGAAACCTTCTTGTTACGCGGCTGATGTAACAAATATCAGTCGAGTAATGGTATTGTTTCTTCAAAAGTCGTAAGCCCTAAGAGAAAGAAGACACTATTTCGAAATTTTTCTTCCATTGCTATACTAAACAATTAAGAATAATAAATAATACCTTAGCCATGCAAGCAGTTTCAGGCGGACAGTTTGAGAACCCGTATCTCTCAAATCTTGCGTCGAACAGCTCACGAAGCATGCGGTTCTAGCCACGCTCACCAATTATCTCGAGGACAGGGACCCGTTCTTGTTCGCGAAGACGGGCTTCTGAAGAAATCTTTCCTTGAGCGCCAGACCTTAGGCAACCTCAGCAGACCCACTGCAGTCATCCTACACCTAGAGTTAAATAACGCTTTCGAGATTGGAGCACATACAAAACTACTCAGCAGCCTTGAAAAGCTACGGTTAGGAATGAAAGCATACAAATATGTTCCTCTCTGCCTAATTGGCAGAACGGCACAGACGGTCGCCGGAGACCTCTTCTCGCAACAGACTAAAATTGGAAGTGCAGCAACACCACGTGGGTTAGTAATGTCACCGATGCTGTTTATTTTGGAATTCATTGAATTACCAGGCAAACTACGAGAATCGAAGGGTTTTAATGCGCTCTATACGCTGGTGATATTATCCAATGAGTAAAAGTGGCAACAGAAATTGTTGGCGCACGGCGCTGGAGTAGGTGCGGAAACCTACTTCGGAAACAAAAAAAATGAAAAGTTTTGCTCTCACCGCTCTCACTGCGGCCACTGCCGTCGCCAACACCAGTAGCAAGCTAACGATTTTAAAACAACGAAATTTCTAAAACAACGAAATGTTCTGAAACAACTAAACAACGAAATTCCCGAAACAACGAAATTCCCGAAAGAACAAAATGTTCTAAAACAGCGAAATTCAGGATGTAGGTCCGCTATAAAAGGACCCTTCAACATTCTTTGAGCGCCTATTTTAGGGGCGGAGCTCCTTCAGACCTAGCCTTGTCAATAACCGCTTTCGTAACGCTACACAAAACCGAAACCGAAACTGAACACCTGCGCAACGAAAAACGAAAACATTGTGCTAACTGATTGATATGTGGGGTTTAACAACCTAAAACAACCACGTGATTCCGAAAATTTCGACTACCTGCGGTTCTGCAACGTGCGACCAAATCTGAGCACAGGGGCCCACAGAATTTTCGCCCCCATCGAAAAGGCAGCCGCCGCAGCCGAAATTCGATTACGCGACCTGTGGGTCAGCAGCCGAGTGCCTTAGCCACTGAATTTGTGTCAAAAAGTAATTTTATGTCTGCATCGACCAGTATATTACAGTACATGAAAACCTGTGCTGTCTATCCATCTGTCCATCCGTCCGTTCGTTCGTTCGTCCTTTATAGTCGGTGACTTAAACGTAGTCATTACGGACCTTATACGTAGCTTCGCCCACTGGTCATCATTCACTTCGTGGAGATGCGTGGATATTTTTTTTTATTTGTGGTTCACGTAGACGTACGGCTGGGGATAATTTCAGCATAGGTCTAAGCATAAATATCAAAGTATTTAGCATGTACTTCTCGAAATCGTGCCACTACATCGCTGCTGACTTCATCGGTGCGTAAGAGCACTTGCCGTGACTTCGTGGTCGGAAATGAGAACTAAGCGAGAAAGCCTATGATTGGATAAATGTATTGTTGTAACTTGTATAATAGAATAAATGCAATGTATCGTGACATTAAAACTGAGATTATTAATATGTTTTGTATTCTTCTTCGTGTTTTTCATCATACCCCGAATACAGATTAGTGAAACAATAGTGATTTCTACAGTGACAAAGCACGACAGGGGCGTTGGCAGTGATTTCCCCTCGGGCTGTTTTGCCCGCGCTGGTTGGATGTATACGCGAGAGGCTCTTTCCTTGTTGTTTCCGCATGTTATCGAGTTACCTCATTCCGCACACGTGCTGGTAGGCTGTCGATTGGTGTTCAATCTGTGCAAGTAATCCCCTTTACTGAATTCACGTCACTCTGCCCTTGTAGTTTGTCGGGTGGCTGACCAAACGTGCTTCAACGCCCTTCCAGCTCCAGTAACTCTCTTCTCAGAACGAGATAATAGAATGACATGTAATGTCATGGTAAAGAACAGTGTACTAAGCCTCCTTTCGAAGCAGTAGTGCCAACTCGAGTTCAGATAATTATATCCTATTCACTCTAGTTTTGACAAGTCAGGTGTCAGGCGCCACGTTTTCCACCATGTAACAGACATCAACAATGCGTAGGAAAGGACGAGCAACGTTGGTGTGCAAGCTTCCCTTACGTAAGAGCCTTCCCCTCATTTCATTGGGGCGCTCTGAAACGTCTCGGTGTGAGTGAAAGCATGAAAATCAAGCTCATGGTAGGCATCTTTTTCTTGTATTTCGAATTTTATGTAGACCGAATAACGTCGAACTGCGTCCCGTTACCGCTGCCTGCCGTTCTTGCCGCGCTAACCCGTCCGTACTTAACTCAACGCGACCCACGAATTAAAAACGGGGCGTTGTATGGTGTTGAAAAGCCTCTCTAAGGAGTTCGCCTTAGTAAACATTTGGCGCGCACCAGTGCAGGATTGGTGGTCTCAGTTTTTTACACTCGACAGTAAGCTATCGATAGAGAGAACTCATTATTGAAAAGCAGATACGTTGGCCGGCATATCCAAATCGCTGACTTGCTACTGTGCGGGGGGAAGAGAATTGGGTATTGAAAGTAGGGATAGAGAAAGAAAGAAAAAAAAGACAAGGTGCTAAGATAGCATGTGGGATAAAAAATAAAGAAACGAAAGCCTGTATTTTTGACCATTGGATGGTTATGTACGTTCATAGTTCTTCCGTGGTTGCAAGCTACAGCTAGAGTTTGTTTGACTGACCGATACTGTCCAAGTACGTCAACAAAAACTTCATAGCATGCCTCGGTAGTGTGGGGCAAGCGAAACGTCCCAATACGCAGTCGAGTGATAGAGTTCTTTCGTTTATCAAATTCATGCAATGATCATTGAGCGCACGCTCATCAGCATACCCTTAATTTCATGAGTCTTTGTGCTTGAGTAGCGCACTGCAATCTTCAAGCTGCTTACCATTCTTCATGTGAACTTCTAGTTTGTTTGAATTGCTTTCATCGCTTTGCCCAAGCGGGGAAACTGTGACTTTTTTTTTATACATGACTTTTCTTTTACGATCGAGATATGTATTCCCTGGCAGAAGGGAAAATTATGGTGTTATCCGACAAATACGTACTACACGTAAAACAGATTTTAAAGCGACTTGAAAATAAAAAATGAATTATGACGTCAAAACACAGAGTACATGTATAACGGTCGCGTTTAGAGACATAATCTAATGAGGATGATCACCACTGACTGAAAAGACCAAAGTGCATACGCGTAGAGACAAATATTGCCAAATATTGCAGAGTTTCTCCAATATATGTAATTTAAAAGCGCATACCCACGATGTTGCTCGTCAACCAGTTGTTTCGCGGAGTATTAAAAAAATATATATGCACCCTGTATGTCGCTGCCCAGAAACACTGGCCCTGCTCGAGCTGCAGAATCAAATTCACCTCACGTGTGAGCACGTGAAAGCCATGGTCCAGACGCTACCTCCGATGGGACAGGTTAATTAAGTAGGTATGATTAATAGAAGCAGAAGGTCAGTCATAGCTCTTTCCCACGGGCGTAGTTACGGCCAAACATGACCTGTTTCATAAGTAGTACGCACAGGATACGTATGGATTCCTGGTTCGACTGCGTAAAGCAAAAAAAAATGTTTATTGCAGATATGTTAATGATTGCGAAAAGAGTATTTGTTGTACCGAGAAACAAAAAAATAAGCAACTTGAAAGTTTCGTTTCTAAATATTCTGGCAAATGTATATAACTAGTGATCAAAAAGTTTAATTCAAATACGACCACGTCTAGGCTATTTAAGTTCAAGTCAAATTTATTCAACATCAATCAGATGTTCTGTGAACGAACGAAACTCCCGAAGAAGGCTTGACTAGGCCCGTGCGCACATCACACATCACAATCACATCAAATACACATCATAACTAAGCAATAGTGCAAACAAAAAAACATGTACATAATGAAAAAGCCATGAATATACAGAGTACTAGGCTCTATTCATTATGATACAATTCAAAGAAACAAAACCGTTTACTGTATTTAACTTAAAGATGAAACATTACAGAACTGTATATATATGCTTCGAAGCTCCTTTAAAAACATAAAAGCTACGTTCGTACCACTCTTTGCGAGTTTCTTTAACAATGTTGGTGACCTGAGCATTTGTCGACGTTCCGTACCCATGGATGGCGATTGTATACGACACAGCAGCCATCTTTTGTTTTTCACTCTTGCCAATGCATTCAGACGGGCCTTTTACTCTTGTTTCCACCTTACGTTGACGAAGTAGTCTGAAGTTGTACGTGCATGGTCAGCTCAAAGCAACTATTTTTTTTACAAAACCATACTTCGAGTGTGTTAGAAGGTTGTCAATGAAATCGGGCGTGTTATATATATTTCTTTCAAAATACTTTAAAAAAGTTTGTAGGAAGAGAGATTAAATTGTAGTTTGCAAGATATTCCTTTCTGAGTTTGTTTTCTTTCGTTCTTTTCGATTTCTTACTTTATCCGCATGATAAGCTTTACTACTAACCGTCCTTCTTTCTCTTTTTATACCCTCCATCTTTTTCCCTACCTCTTGCTACCAGAGGCTTAAGCCCAGTGTCTCCTTCCCCCCAGGAAGGGAAACACACCTGACCTGCTTTGCCCCTCCCGAAATATTTTTTGCTATGGCATACGGAGAAGAAAACGACAATTGAAAGGGGTCCCCCCCCCCCCCCCCGAAATCGAGGAAGTGCCCTTCCACCTCCCCCCCTCCCCCTCCCCCCCCCCGCGAAAAAAAAATATTCGGGCTGTGCTCCTGCTTGCTACACTACCAGGATGTGTTCTGCTTTGCTAACGGGAAAAGTACTATGGTCTCATCTAATTTTCAAGGTCAGTTTGATGTGTAAAAATGTTGACTTGCTGAAGCAAAGTTCATTGATAACATGCACCACATGATTTACGGAAACCCTCCTATAACGCGGACATTCCCTATGTAATCTTGGTGTTTGGTTTTCGCACGCTTTCATGGTCCTATTTAAATACATGAGAAGCATAGACTGCTGGGCGAGTTCGTAATTCATCTTAGCTGAGTTGCGCGAAAACATTGAAGTACAAAAGAAAAAAAACACCTGGACGCAGCGCACACTAACTGAAACTTTATTGAGGAAAACAGACATATATGCGTGGTTACGAGAAAACGTGCAGTGAAATGAAAGATTAGATGAGCAGACAGATTGTAATAATGATGCGCTTCTAGAGAGACTACCTCAGTGGCAAGTAACATAACGGATTGTTTCGCGACACATGAATCGCCAGCTTAGTTGATGAAATATGCCTCTCCAATTTCCAGCGCTACCTTGTGTCTGAATCTAGCTTTAACTACAATATCGCCAAACGAGGGTGCGCAGCCGCACTCTCTATAATGTAATGATAGATTAGAACACGATTGTCCCTTCAGATAAGCTTTGTGATTCATAATCCTATCATTGAGACACCACCGCGTCTGTCGAAAGTAATACTGCCCACACGACAGCGGAGTGCCGTACGCCACACCGATAGCGCATTTGACCTCTTTGCCTATGTGCTTGACCTGGCAAATACCTTTGCCATTCCTCTCATTCTCGATCCTCATCGCAAAATCCACGCAAACTCTGTAGGTACGGGATGCTGGTCACCGGTAGATCCTTCGAGCACCCACCAAGCACGGAGCATCTTGCCTGCGCTTTAACATCCTGCATAAGCCTCTCAGCCAGCCTAGCCAAATGGTCCTCAGGAAACCTAGACAGCTTCAGCTTGTCAATTTGCTGCCCGAGGTTTCCCCCAACCTTGTGCAAGCAAGACTTCTTGAGCGCGGATTTCAACGTCGCGGAATGAAATCCCGGCTTCGGCGGCTGCATTTTCGAGGCAAAACTGCTGTAGGCCCGTGCGCTAAGATTAGGGCATTTAAAAAAAAACCATGAGGTCGAAATTTCCAGAGTCCTCCACTACGACATCCTTCATAATCATGTCGTGGCTTTGGGACGTTAAACTCCACACATTAATCAATGGAATGGAATAAAGAAACTTTATTTCAGTTCTGCAGGGTGCGCATAGCGCGCAACGGGCGTCTCCCGCATAAATGAATCATCAAATCAATCTGGTGGCTGCTGTCAGTGTCCGTGTGTAGCTGTAATATGACCCTCAGTTTGCTGGCCACAATTTCGCCAAATAAACAGTTTCATAATGAACATAAAGTCTGCTTTTTCCGTGCACGTCACGATCACGTGACACAATAATCTTTATTTACTTCTCTCTTCTATCTTTCCTTGTTTCTCTTTTTCTCTGTCTTGTAGTCTGTTTTTTTCTCCCTCTCTCTCTTGTTCGTTTGCTCTTTATATTTCCTTCTTTGTGTATTTGTACCGCTGTATTCACATTTATATCTGCCTTTCTTTCACTTCTTTTTTTTATTTCTTTTTCTGTTTCTATTTGTTTCTGTCTTCATGCTCGTTCTCTGGCCCGTACGACTAATTGCTTGCCAGGCCAGAAAAATGCGGTTAGCGGTAGATCGTGCGCCAAGCGTGTGTGTCCGGGAGCGAAGCATAAAACGAAAAAAGTTATGATGGGAGCACGCTGTGCTTTGCTAGGTGCTAGGCAACTCCAGAGGTAATACAGTGACGAGGCCTTTCATGAAGATGACATTTGTTGAGCCGAATTCTGGGCGTGACAAGCTTGAAACACTTGCGTTGTTTAAAAAAAATTGAAAAAGTCAAAGAGATGGACATCACAGCATGTTTTTTCGAACTATTTAGGGTGTCTGAGCCGTCCCTGTTGAGGTCAAGGACTATGAAAAGTTCAGCAGCGTATGGCGCTCTTTCCAAGGCAGGAGCATAGCCATGGGGTTGCACACCGAGCTCATGGCCACACCTCCCCCAGAACTTTTTTCCCCGTGGTATAGAGAGCGAAAAATGACCATTTCAAAGGGGTGTCCTCACCGGCATCAGGAAAGTGACATCCCCCCCCCCGCAACCCCCCAAAAATTTCTGGCTATGCACCTGCTCTTTGTAACTTGGTGGTGCATTGCGTGCAACCAGGGACCACATTTCACGCGCGAAGACTCGAGAATCTGCGATGCGAGAGCTTTCTGCACCTGAATTGTTGCAAAAGCAAGACTGCAGAAACAGCGAGTTCTCTTTAACATTTCCTCATGCTCGATGCTAACAACTATGGTCGACTCGATATGCAGCCTTCTGGCTACGCAGTGTCGCCAAGGTTAGGCGCAGTAACAACGAGCAACTGAAAGAAATACACGCGCCTTCTTCACACAAGAAGTAAAAGCAGGTACGTTTAGAAAAGCTTCATGTATTGTGCACCCAGGCACTATTGGTGCACCGGTCGGTCATTTTACGTCAGGTATGTCACAACTCTATTCTCCGTTTCCCGGAAGGGGAGAATAGAGAATGTGAATATATATATTGAGAGAGAGAAAGAGAGGCAGTGTATTTTCGCTTCTTCGTTTCACCTATTTCTAAGAAGGTGCCCCAAAAGACGTGCAGATGACGAGAGAGAGCTTTCTCTGCCACCCCAAGCAATATGTCACTCGAGGTCACTGTCCTGAGTGCCGACTCCTTTCTGTCAAAGGCGGCTGCGCGCGCAGAAAGGCAAGACTTCAAAGCAAGCACTACGAGTTTCGAAATCTCGCCATCCTTCTTTATTCAGAGTCCATTTCAGGCAGCATCGGGCTTTTTCCCCGGAGACCCCAAGCCTGTGGATGAGTAGGCTTTTAGCCACGAGGGTCGGCCGCCAGAGTCCCCACGCTATTGAAAATCAAGTGTCCACCTCGCGTCACCCTGTGACTTGGCTCACCTTTCAGTTTTTGCAGTTTTTCTACGCATTCCACTCAGCATTTCAACATGGCCTTAGCAGAAATACAGGCTGGGCTCCTCAAGCATACTAGAAGAAAAATAATAAAACTGCAGTATACACGGGGTAGAGTAGGCAAGTGTTGCAGCGTCAATTTTATTATAGAGAAAGGGACAACCTTTCATGGGAATGAAGTGAAGGCTTCAAAGCCAAAATGCGCGAATGCTGCTACTAATGAATGCGATGGCATTTTCTGCGAAAAAAATTAATCCGTCGTTTGGTCAGTCATTCGGTCAGCCGGTCAGCCGGCCGGTCGGCGATCCGCTCGTCATCTTTCACGAGATTACCTCGCACTACAGGGGCATTACACGAGTGTTCCCGTCCCTTCACCATAAAAGTAATAGCGCAATCTATCGCGCTGAGAATGCTCCAAACGAAATCTTACACCTCAAAGAGCTTCTTGAGTATGGTAATTGTGGAGATGTACCCAACATGCTTAGACGGCGGGGAAGTTAGCTCACTGAAACAGATGCTCTAGCGACGCCCTGCGCTGCAGGAATGCTGTCAAAAAGCCTGGTGCAACGCTTCTATCAATGACCCCAGCTACAGCGTCCAGTTCCTGGCTCTCCGGAAGGCTCGTCAGAAAGCGGAGAGGCTCGGCTTCTCTGTCCCGACATTGGTCTAGTCAGGTGTTGGATGTATACGCATCTCATGCTCTTTCTTCCAGACCAAATAAATGTCTTCTCTCTCTCTCTTACACCGTGGACGAAGTTTACCAGCAAATGGTCACCGAAGTAGAGAAATGAAACGCCATGCAACGCTTACGCCGTGCAGCCCTCACTTTCGCAGAGGTATGAAACGCACATCAAACTGGACTACTTTGCGCAGGAGTATATTTGCAGGGGCTCTGCCTCTGTATCTTACTCTGTCACCCTGTCAAGCCATGCCCTGTGTTCTTCGTAGTGTTACGCTAACATGAGCGCATCACGAAGAAAAAAACAACTAGCCCATTCTGTCGCTTCATCGCTAGCTATTCTACCATGTCACAATCAGACATATAAAACCAAACGCATGAACTCCCAGTATTCTCATTATGCTTGTTCATTATTGCCGCCCGTAATACCTGAAGAGAACGCGTTACCGTAAGTTACTGCTTAAGTACCTAACCTTAGCAAGTTTCCAGATCTTATACACGCCCAACTTTTCGCCTACTTTTAGCATTTTAAGTTCTTCAGTTTTTTGTTCTTTAGCAGTATTCTTTTCTTCGTTACTGTCTTTTATACTGATTCGAAAACGAATTTTGTACACCTTGTTTGGCTAATTTGTTTTGCCGTTTCTCTTGCTTCAACTTCTAGAGGCATAACTTGTAAGTGAAGTTCTAACGAAGGGTCTCTGGCTTCTTAAAAACAAAAATAACAATAAAAATTATTCTTTTCAAGAACCTATTAACACAACTATTATATCTGAGGCGTAGCCTCACCAACGCATGGCCAGAGGGATATTGTTATGACGCCAAGTAGGAAAACTATTCTCTGTTTTGAACGAACCCGTGTAGAGTGGCAATGTACCTGTGGCGTTTCGATTCGATGATTATTGCCCTAAGTCGACTAAGTTACCGCATGCACCAATAAATTATAAATAAAATGGTACGTATAACGTAATTTTTAAGGCAGTTTACCGCGCAGACGAAGAATTATCGTGCGTTCAAAATTACGAACATCTGCGGCGTACGGAGCAAACAAGCGAGTATTCGTCTGCGGCAGCAATCACATGTTTTTTGCGCCACTTTGCCGAATGTTGAAGCCGGTGAAAGCAAACGATTCCATCGGTATCGAAGGCGTCAAAGTGCATATCTTCAGGAGTTTTTCGTACGCGACCGCTTCTTCCGTGACAGAACCAATGCTGTTCCACGTACGCTGTGCTTGCATGTCATACGCGTGCTCAAGTTTTAGACGCTTCACGTCGGGCTCGCAGCACATCGTGCTAAGCTAAAACTTTCCGTTGACGAGCATGGGTGCGAGTAAGTTTCCGTAGCCGCAAACTCGGCGTACGTCAGCACACAGGTTCGCATATTTGCCTTGAAAGCAGCCTTTTATTGCTGAAAAGGCGATAACTCTATGCAAGGGGAAGAAGCGAAAGGGAAGAGCACTTTCCCATCGTTTCTTCGCTATGCGTTGCGGTATACCTTCCTCGCAGTACGACCCAAGCAGTTTAACAACATGTTTATTAAGCTACGCCTTTTAGTGAGGGACGAATTTCCCAACAGCATCACATGACGGATTACACGCGCATGATATATTGATTAACGTGTATCAGACTAAACTGTGTTTGGCGCCGCCATCGCATCGGGTGGAATTTCGGCGCACAGTTAATATCAGTTTTCGCGACCACGCGGCATAAATAAATGATGTTAGACTAAATCATGGCACACAATACACGCGGAAAACAGCCCAAGGCGAAGAAAAAATGTTGGCGTTCTCTGTTTTTGTCTCGCACGCTTTTAAAAGATTATATCAACCATGCTCGAATCGTTTTCTTTTTTACATATTGAACCCGCCTCATATTGAATGTTGAACGAGCGACGGAAAATTCCAACGCTTTCAGTTCGCATGTGAGCCGATGTTACGAGCAAAAATTTGCTGTTAGAAACTGGACGCAGTGCACACAAAGTGAAACGGGAAAACTTTTTTGGTCACGTGTTTATTGTTTTCTTTACTTGCGTTGCAAGATAGAATGTGCACGATCGGATTGAATTTCAAGACATCAGGGACACTGAAACAAACCACAGAATCAACTCGTAAACAAACGTTAGGTTTGTATGCTTCAGTTGGAGTTTGAGTATATTTAATCACGTGACAACTACACGAAAAACACGTTGTATACGTGGTTTGGTGCGAATGGAGGAAAGCTACGCGTCACTGTTTTACTGGCTCCTTCACCATGAAAAAAATTTAAGTTACGAAATTTGAAAATATTACAGGCAGAAAAAAACCGACTATACAAAATGAACGCGCAAGTGGCCCATGGCAGCAAATAATAAAATAGCGTCTATAAAATACATACAGGACAACGAAAAAGTTTTTTCCTTGGAAGGTGAAACTACGCATGCATGGAAGTGTGAATTAAGAAAATGGAGGGAGAAAATTCAGCGACGACTTTGGTGAAATGCGAGGAATAATGCCGAAACGTAGGACAATACCTAGAAGTACTTACGGGCTGAACGTGTCGCGAGGACTTATCATTGTGTATTAGTGTGGCGGCCAGAATCGTCGAGGTTTATCGATTCAAGTTAGACTGAAGGAAAAAAGAAGACTAGAGGAAACCAACACGCCTCTGCATGTACGTGTCCTGAGCCCCGTGCGGCCTTCATTCTTCTTCCGGCACTATTTCATCGTTCAAATTTAGTATGTTCCAACTGGTTTATTTCCAGACGCTAACACAGCTCATGCTTATTTTCTTTCCGTGATAGCGTATCAGTTCGCATTATTTTCTTGACACCGAACGGGGGCTATTATTCACTCATGACTCCGACCGCAGGCTGTTTCAATGTTTCTAGTTTTCTGTGTTTCTCCAGTGACGACGGCAAGAACAGTTTTTTTTTCTTCCGTTCTCGACGCCATTTGATGAACGGGTTGAGCGGTAGCAGCAAAGCGCGATGACGTCAAAAAAAGCGAGGCTCGACATGGTTTGACCAGGCCAGTGCTGATCGGGCTAGAGAGCGCACTCACGCGCTTATATAGAGAAGCACATCTGCATGAATGTGTTCTTCAACATACTTCAATTGAAATTGAGCACCCTTAATTTATTCCGAAGGCAGGCGTTGACATCACCAACTAATTGGCGATGGGGAAGGGAGTAGGAGAGCCTGACTGACTGCGATTCCAGAGCACTCGGATGTCGATGTACAACAGAAGAGTTGGGGAAGCTATCTAGTATAGCCCGAAGCTCGGTTTTGCGAATACCTAAAGAAAATTTCGGGACGAGAAATATGGTTGAGAAATTCGACCTCGATTTTCGAGAAGCGAGTGAGGAATCATCGAGGGTCAACAGGGCATGCTATGGAAGATGAGCTGCGAAGTCAGCGTGTGACAACTAATAGCGTTATTCTCACCAGTTGAGAACAAAATTTAACATCCAGGCAGAGTTGACTGAAAGCGACCATCACAATTAAACATCAGAACCACTACGATAAGGAGACGCAATGAATGCGCGTACTTCCCCTACAGACACATCTGCGAACGCAAGCAAACACACACATCTCCATGAAGTGAATGATGACGAGTGAGCGAAGGAAGGTCCTAGGGCACATGTCTACGTTAAAGTCGCCGACTTGTATTGGGACGGACGGACCGACGGACGGACGGACCAATGGACGGATGGACGGATGGACGGATGGATGGATGGATGGACGGACGGATGGATGGATGGATGGATGGATGATGGATGGATGGATGGATGGATGGATGGATGGATGGATGGATGGATGGATGGATGGATGGATGGATGGATGGATGGATGGACGGACGGACAGATGGACGGATGGACGGATGGATGGATGGATGGATGGATGGATGGATGGATGGATGGATGGATGGATGGATGGATGGACGGATGGATGGACGGACGGACAGATGGACGGATGGACGGATGGATGGATGGATGGATGGATGGATGGATGGATGGATGGATGGATGGATGGATGGATGGATGGATGGATGGGGGGGGGGCGCATATGCACGAATGAATAGGCAGACAGATGGTGGACGTGATCATGTATTGTACTGTCATGTACATGTGTACTTGTAAAGTTTATTTTTTTCAAAGATGTATTCATCTTTAATTATGCAGGTGTTCAGTGTCGGTTACAGTTTTGTGTGGCATTATTGACGCGGACACCAAATATGCTCAAAAACGTAGCGTGTGAAACTCTTTGTACGAAAAAACATGTATTAAAAAAAAGCTCTCTGGCTGAATCCACCATATGCAACGAACTTGAAAGGTGGAACCTCCCAACTAGCGGTGACGCTATATTTTCATATTTTGCTCGTGTTGTATATGCGCTTACTCGAAAAAAAAAAAAAAGCACGCAACGTGTAGTGTTAGCTTCACTGCACAGCTCAAAAATATGAAGGCGCAGCAACAGCGGCAGACACCATGCGACGGGAGCAAACGGAAGCTCCATTGTTTGCGATTAATCCCTTTCGAGTGAAAACGAAGCACAGGGCGCTTGAGGCGTTACTACCGCCATTATAACGGCGTTTCCACCGCCATGTGGGCACACTATTTTGGCGTTGGCGAGATTATTATGCCACCACTTTCAGCAAGCCTTTGTTGTCTGTGGAACACTAACGGCGCTCTGCTCAGATGCAGGGCTTTTGATGCCAAGCAAGTAGAGACTTACTCTGGACGCCTTCTTTATGCGGAGATGATCTGATTAAAGTGGAGCCTGCAAAAAGCAGTGGTACCTAGAAGAAACAGAAGGAAAGTGAAGAAAAAGAAAAAAATCTCTAGCATGATTCACACTGGTGATGCATTAATTTGTACAAAAAGGAAC
Source organism: Rhipicephalus annulatus (assembly GCA_013436015.1). Taxonomy (NCBI): domain Eukaryota; kingdom Metazoa; phylum Arthropoda; class Arachnida; order Ixodida; family Ixodidae; genus Rhipicephalus; species Rhipicephalus annulatus. The sequence continues at coordinate 52,779 of WOVY01011501.1, read as the reverse complement.
CGGCTAACTGCAAGTCATACCGAGACTCGCATTAGGTTATCTACACCTCTCTCTCTCATACTTATGCCCCCTTCCCATTCCCCAAGCGTAGGGTAGCAAACCGGGCATGTGCCTGGTTAACCTCCCTGCCTTCTCTCTTGTTGTTCATCTCCCCCCCCCCCTTCTCAATCGACTACATAACGACTATACAGGATGGCCAGAGTTTCTGCGCAACACCAGTTTGGTACGAGCTTGCACCAAGGTGGTCGTTATAACAAGCCGATGCGGACCGCGCGAAAGCAGCGTTGAGAATAACGGCTACAAAAAGGCGCTTGGCGTGACAGAAGCATGTTCGGCATTTGCCACTAGAGGCCGGGCGCTACTTTGCTGTAGCTCCATGTTTCTTTTCTTGTGACCCACTTGAATAAGGTTGAGGGCTATTCGTTTCATGACATGCACAGGCAGTGAAAAGTTACCATACTATGCTTTTCATGGTAATTCTAGAGTGCAAAAAAAAAAGTTTGAATATGTGCTTTTCTATTTGAGGCAAGATGACGTTGCGCACGACTTTTCTGGTTCCAGTAGGGAAACAGATGACTGACTCTCAACATTGACGATTAACAAAACATACGTTCCTCCTCGGAGGAAAACGTGCTCATGGTCAATCGTAGTGACCATTTTCTTACGTATGCTTGCTGCGTTGTTTACAGCATTACTCTATTGTGCATAAAATACCATTGGGCACACTAGCGCCTGCCTCACCAAAAGGCTGAGTCAAAATAACTTCAAAAAAAAAAAGGAGGATCCCCTCCTTTCATCTGTATTCTGATTGCCGTGCTCATGATTGCAAACCAATTTTCGTAAAAAAGTAAAGAAAAAGACGAATGCTTTCGTCAGACGCATAGAAAAAAAAACGCACACCCACGAAAATTTAAGCATTCCTCATTAGAAAAATCATAATTCTTACGCACACCTTTCATCCGTCAGCCTAATGGATTGTTAAATCACCCTTCTTAAACAGTTTCGCACATAATGATGACAATCTATGGCACATAAACGTGGCGGTTCTTGTCTGTGTGGCCTTCATCTGTTTGACCGTAGCCTCGTCTTGTGGTTTTCTTAGTCTTGACCTTCCATTTTTTGTGCTCCCTTAAAAGCGAACCTCAACCATGTAGCCCCACCACAAGTTATTAAGTAGTTACTACTTTTCTTTATATTACATCTGAGCACAGGAATGACGCCTTGGCTTCAAAAACATAAATCGTTAAGCGTAAAGTATAAATTCAAGCCATGATATGAAAGCAGAATGTGAAATACAGGTTGTATGAATTCGACCAAAAGCCACCGGCAGATTGGCCGATGTTTCTATACGTGAGCCTATCTTTGATATATACAAGTTTTCGTTCTTGGCGTGTTATATTCAGAAGAGTTCGTAACATGATAACTTGGGGTGGTGCGGAAAATACAGCTCACAAGAAATAGGCATACACACGAGAAATATACTATTGTGCCGTCTAGCCCTGTCGTCTAGAAGTGATCTGGCTAAGCCATGATGTACCTAGGGACGGTTTTCTGCTCTCCCATAGTACAGTACCCAGTACCGTACCTTAAATCGTTAAACAATTTTTCTAAACACATTCGGTGGCCCCTTGGCACAACATTTCAAACAATGTGCTTGTACGCCTTTATTAGAGACCACCATTTTTCTAAAGAAAATTGAGGGTGGGTGGCAGATTGAAAGCAGAACGCGAAACAGTCAAGGCTTACCTGGTAAAGAAAGTATGTGATAACAATGGCAGACACCGCTTGTTAGTTTAACATATTCGAAGTTTAAATATATTAAATATGCGTATTGAGGTACGGTGATGGTACGCGCGTTGTATAAATATGCTCTGCGCTCTTTCAAAACAAATCTTTATTGGAAGTGGCGCTCCATGTGTGTGCGCACCTTTTCTACGTCCATGTCGTATTGGCGCCTTAAAGTTGAACAGGTCTTAAGTGTGTTAGCTGCCCATTTTTTGAATTGAAGGAAATTTAAGTGTGTTTTTTTTACATATTTCAATGCATAGTGATCTGTTCGCAAATTTCACGTTCTAATATTAACCAGCATAATCTCTTCCGAGATGATGTGTCCATATGTACGAGCTTGATGCGCGGTATTATTACCGCTGTATATCATCCTCACTGTATGCGAACAAAACAATAACATCAGCATAAAATAAACATGGAAGCTTATGCTACATGATGACATCGGCCTGCTTGCGTGATCTTTTGTAGGGCTTTTTCCATCCTCACCATGTACAGAGCGAATAACAGTGGAGACAAAGGACATTCTTGCCTCAGCGGCTGCGTCTTCCAACCATACTAGATCAACCGGCGCCATTAATATGCTATCACGAGACAAGGTGAAAGGTGACCGATCCCGGAAGCCGTGAAAAACCAAGTTGAGTGCAAAAAGCATCGAGTTCAAAGGGAAGACAATGTATTTCGCTTTCGAGCCGTCTTACGGAAATGCTGAAGGAATAGTCAGGCTTTTCTTGAATTTATAGCATAGAAGTTATTTTGTTACGTTACTCGTTACAGTAAAACCAATTTACCTATTGTAAATTCATTACTGCTGAGTTTGTTTACAACGCACACGAAGGAAAAAAATAAATCAGGCATCTGAAAATGAGCTACGGGTAACCATATGATAGGTACAAAACACTTCTGGATACCCATTTTTTAGTCTCGATTCCCTCAAACTGCAGAGCACAACAAACGAGTGATTTCTTACATGTAAACGGTATGTCTAGTTGCGGAACCAAAGTTTTTAGCGTATACCAGAATGTGCCGATTATAACATCCTTCCGGCATGAATCTAACTCGGAAACAGGCCCTTTCGCGCTTCCCTCATCGCGACTCGAAAGATAAAGTAGAAGAAGAGCAGAAGAAAGCGCTGCGCTGTCACGCCATTCGAAAAACAGCACTTGCTATCCTCAGACACCTGGAAGCGCGGTCATAATGATGCTCCTTCATTTCTTTTTTTGGGGGGTGACAAGCACAGGGACGGTTATTGTCGAGCTACGAGGCGCCTGTGGTCGTTGCGTTCTTCTTGTGTATAATGCGCGTGAGAAGATTCCTAATGGGAGCTTGATGAGCGACGTGCGATACCTCGCAGAAATGGCGGTCCTCGGACGTGACCGGCCTGGAAAGGAGGAGCTCGCTTCGCGGCCTTGCTCGAAGGTCTGGAGGAAGCTGAGCGACAGGCCAGTGGCGATGCGTCGCAAGAAGGGAACTCGGGCCGGGACCAGAACCCTTCTTTGTTTGGAAAACTGTTCCTTACTCGCAAGTGTGAAAGTATCGTCTTGTCTCATATAAAAGAAGCTGAAGAAATGCTCGCATAGGAATATTGCACGGATACAGATAATACTGTCTTATGTTCGCTATTTATCTGTCTCGTATTGCTAAATATGTGCGAACATCTCTTTCGAGGACGGGCAAAGTTACCGAAGGCTTCACTGAGCTGAAAGTAACGGCTTTCACGCAGAAAACAAAAAAGCCCCTTTCATCAGCTTTAAAGCCTGCGCATTATCGCCACAGAAGCCCCACTTGTCCATCAACGCTCTGATGATAAATGACACATGACCAAACACGAATCTATTACAACGACGACGGTGTGAACTTGTTCTTTTGCAGCTCAATCAACTCATCCCCTGCAACCAACACTGTTCTATTGGTAAAACCATGACTCGTGTACCATGCAGTCAAAGAAAAATTAACTCGTAGCCTAGTTAACAACTTTGTCGACATAGGTTGTTGTGTACCGTCATCTCAGTGGCGTCTCCCAACAAGGAACCCTGGAAATCAAGTCTGATGTCAAATAAATGTGCCTTAGATACTGAATGACTCAAAGCAAAATATCATTATTGCGGGAGCGCATAGGCTAAAACTTATTAGCGATCGATGTCTGACGCATATCAACTCAGATCAGCCAGCCTGCCTCGAGTCAACATGTTATCTGGAAGGCCTGACCACCCACACGCGTAAACTGCAAATACGAAATATTATTCAAATTACTTAATTCGCATTAATATAAAATGCCTACATATTCGCATAATAACCTCGATTTCTTAAGATTTACCTTCTGTAAGTTTTTAAGCGACCACTACATTTTTTTAAACGTGACTTTGCACGTTCCGAATTTGTTATCTTGCACGCCTCACCAAAGGTTTCCTTCTCTCTCACGAGAGTCTTCTTTCTGTACAAAGTAACTGAGGTGCGTGCACATCGTTCTTGTTAATTACTCGACGTCACTGAATGAGCACGGGTTTCGTAGGTTGGTTACCGGCCCCAAGCATGCTTCTTGGTGAGCCTTGGAGTAGAATAATTTATATATTTATTAATTCACGGGGTCCTTTACGCATTCCTCATCCTCAGAAATCTTCCTGCCCCTCCCCTGCTTTTGCACTGCCTCCATGATCGGCACACATTTCACCAAGTGACGATGTCATAATGACGTCATCTTGTGGCGTTATGATAAAGCCACATATTTGGTGATTTGTAACTTAACGACGGTGTCATGTGGTGACGTCATCGCGCCTTGATGATTTCTGCACCACTCACGTTGACGCAGCCTACACCGTTGACTCCGACTGTCAGTTATCGCGTTTATTCAGGCGTCTAAAGTTTTAAGCCTAACAAATTATCTGGGATGGGCATCGAGCTGGCTTTCGCGGATTGAAACACTTGCATCTGCGTTTTGTGCTTGTTCGGACAGCAGAGTATCTAGGGGAAGCAAAAGCGAAGTTCGGTACTAAATTGCAGAGCGTAGAAAAAAAGCCAGGCCCGCGCATACCTCGCAGCACAGTGACTGCGAAAAAGAGCGGCCCTTACGGAGCCTTTTGTAAATTACATTGGAGCAACTATTACTATTGTTGCTCTAATACGCCGTAATCATAAATCTTGCCAGGTTCGAAAGCACCCACAACGCCATTTTTAGTTATTCTGCAGCGTACAAGCGAACTACCCGTTATACTCGTGTAATGCATCGCGCGCGCAATATTGATGCAGTGACTGATGTCAATGAAGTATTACGGCCAAACTTTTTGTAATGGGTTGGAAGCTTTATAGAAATAACTAGTAACGTAATTCGCATTGCGTGATGCCCGGTACTTATTTCACTCTTATATGACGCTAAGTTGCAGATCCTATACCGTGATTCTTTGACAACTGATACAAGTAGACTTGCGTGGTAGCCGTTATGCCATAATCATGAAAATTTTTTTTAAAACAAGGAAACGTCTACTATATTTTATTAGTCGTCCTTCTGCGGAGACGCGTGGCACCGGTTACACATCTGTAAGTAATCTAGTGCTCTTTGCTGATGGTGTGAATGATGACGAAAAATAATTATGACTCAGTCTTTTGTAATTGGTTGGAAAGAATCATTGACCCACCCGTTACGAAATTCGCATTTTGCGACACCTGGTTGTTACATAGTTCACATTGTGAGAAGTCTCGTTATTATTTTACTCTTCTACCACGCTTTAATAAGATGGTAGCACATTTCCCTTTCCTACGTTAAGCCTTCATACATTGCGTTCTTTTGTTCTTTTGCGAACGACCTTTTAAGCACCGCCATAGCTTTCTGGTGGAATATATTCGGCTGCAACGCCAAGGGTCTAGGTACAATTCTTATTTTATTGGAAGTTTTTTTTACCTCTTTTTTTTACTCCACGCAATAGTCATTATTGCCACCAGCGGGGGTGGTGGTGGTGGATCAGGACGGCGCCAAAAAACGGCCCTTGTAGTTATTTCAAGACAGTTTTCGATGTAGAGAAAAATCAGGTGAGACTATGCGAATTGATTCATAGCGCTCCTGAGAAAAGCTGTCATAAGAGGCTCGAAGTGGCTACAATGTCGGAAGAAAAGAGGTGCCCCTGAGAAATATTTGAAATCTTCACGGCCTTTCCTTCGAGGCTCCCGCTGCTCTTTCGTTCGGTCAACAGACGAAAACAAATCGGGTCACACAGTTCCCACGGGTCCCGTGAGGCAGGCGTCTTTTCTGATTCAGGCGCCCTCTTGTGCGCGCTGTTTGGCCCAAAATGAAACAACGTAACGCCCGACAGAAGGGACCAGGAGGAGCTACAGGCGTCACACACGGCGAACAAACAGAGCCACGAGATGAGGAAGAAAATACTGTGATATCTGTTGTCGCCCTCCTTCGGTTTGTACAAGAAGAAAACTGCTGTCCTGGGTCAAGATTTACAAGTTGTGAACAGCACTGCAAATGTATTGTATGGAAGATAAAAGCACAATTGTACTTCCTCGGCAGACATTCCCAAGCAGGGCCATTCTTTCTCACGCTTTTCATTGCAATTCACAAGTTTATGAGCAGCCAAAATTTTTCTGTTGATTATCCAAGAAACGCTGGCAGAGACATTTATGGTACACTAGTGTTACCAAGATATTTTCGGGATAATTTTTAGGCAAAAGCCTTAGGGTGCGTATAAAAAAAACGTGATGCGAAAAAAAAATGAATGCTCGAGGACGTCACATTGTGAAGTCATCATTGTATCGCTTTGACGTCACAGTCACATAAGTCATTTTCTCTCTCTCTCTCTCTCTCTCTCTCTCTCTCTCTCTATATATATATATATATATATATATATATATATATATATATATATATATATATATATATATATATAAATATATATATATATGATGATCAGAACACAAGAGCGACACTAAAGGCCTTCTTCATCGACAGAGAAGGTGAAAAGTGCATAAGCCCTACGTCTGTTGCCCGTAGCGAAAAGTAAGGGCAATTTCTAAAGTGTCAGTTATCTTAGGATGCTTCACACGCCTGTTTTTGTTGGTATGACCTGTTGTGTAGATAGGTATTTTTTTTACGCACGTGGATGCTCCTCGTGTCCTAAAAAAGTTTTATCACGTGAATGGCTCTGTTGCACGTGCGCAGTTGCTTTGTCGAAGCGGGTTGACCTGTGTATATATTCGTGCCTTTCCTTTTATAAACTTAAGTTGAGAGTCAGCGTTCGTGTTGTCTTGTACTTCGTCTGCGTTCTTCTCACGCTATGAGTTATCGAAAATGAACTATTACCAACCAGCCCAGGTTTCTCTTCAAGAACTGGTTGGTTCTTTAGGTCCACTAATAACAAAGCGCACGGGCATAATTAATAATCACTTAAAAAAAGCTACACAATCGTGACAAAAAGGCACGAGTGGATTATTGAGTCTACGAGTGCTGCCGAAAGACGTGTTTAGTTGGTCTGCGAGTAGTGGCGTCAAAGCCCACGAGAAAAAAAATCGTCACGTAAAAAACCTAGCTCCGCATCACGCGAGTACGAAGGAGTTTTTTATTATTACTTTTGCCCCTGAAGTGTCAGAATATCTGTCTCGAAGTGAATACTTCGAATGAACGGCAAAGTAAAACTAGACCGCTGCTATTACCTGTTCGTCCGTCATAAAATTTAGGTATTCTAGGCAAAACCTACAGCACACAGAAGTCCTTTGAAGCGACAAGAGCGCTACTGCGTTTTCTCAGACACCAGCCTGTTGCATCGTTTGTGATGTGACACGTGAAACTAATACGAGTCGGCCCATTCAGCGATTTTTTTCTCCTCCTCTACAACTTTTCTTCCCCCTCTCCCCTTCCCCATTGCGGGGTAGCCTACCAGGGCTCAGCCCTGGTCAACCTCCCCGCCTTCCTCTTTATTCTCTCTCTCTCCTTTAAAGCGGAAGGTGGTATTTACGTGACGTCCTCTGGCTGTGCACGTCGTGAGCTCGGCCGCTAAGAAAAACTTTAAACGATTTTCAGCGCCGACACTGTGTACGTGAATACTTTTAGCTAATTTCCTCCACATTAAGTGTTTCTGGTGGCAGTCATTGAGACATATATTATTACCTCTTTATTGAGTCTTGCCAAAGAACAACAATGATATTGTTGCTCAAAGTACAACAACACTAACTCCAGACGCCTATCGTCGTCGTAACGAAATAGTGGTTGGAGTTTAACGTCCCAAAACCGCAATACGACTATGAGGGGCACTGCAGTAGAGGGCTCCGGAAATTTGGACCATCTGGGGTTCTTCAGCCTGCACCTAAGTCTAAGTATACGGCTACCGAGCATTTTCACCTACATCGAAAATGCGGCTGCCTCGGCCAGGACTCGATCGATTCCTCGCCCTTCGGATCAGCAGTTCAGTGCCATAACCACCAGACCACCGTGGGAGATGTTACACGACAATCACCTTTCGGCGATTTTGTTTTTCAGCCATTATCACGCATCCACACGTAATACGCTTATAAATTTGCAACCTGAAAGCGGACACAAATGATGTGATTGGTCAAGTCATATGCAATTTGTCTGTGAGCTTGGTGGGTGTTGTCATAAGATGAAGTAGAAAGGAGCAGCTTTTTTTGTTGTTGTTTTGAGGGGGGCAATTGTTTATCCTCCTATTTTTATTTCTGTCACTTTCCCTGCCATCTTCTTTCGGCCGATTTTTTTTTTTCACATAATGCTGCATTTTATTGACGTTAGAATCCGTATGAAACAGTGAGTAAGCACGACTTTACGGAAACATAAGAAAAAGATTAAAAAAGACAGACAAGCACACACCGCTGTTTTATCTGCGTTTCTGTCAAGCCGCGCTTACGCGCTCTCTAATGGATACCAACCAACTGTCTCGCCAAAGTGTTTCAGTCAGTATAAAATGTTTCTTTTAAAGTCATCAACGTTAGCTCCCGTTCACTCTCTTTCATGTGAATGCTGTCATCCCTCGCCACAAGCTTCTGTAAAATTTCTTCATTTTCTTTGATACCGCGTTGGCAGCCAGCATGTAGAAAGAACACAAAGCAAAAAGAAACATAACGTTCGTGTCATCTCCTAAGAGTGCAAAGAAGAATCGGTGATTCACAGTGAGTGTAAAAGCACAACGCGTGGAAAAAAAGGGAAGACATAAAAAGTTGCAAGTCAATTAAGCATCAAGGCAGGAAGGAAAGAACTACAGTGTAGAAGACTGCCAATTAGAGCGTAAATGTTCCTTCTTGATACGGTTTGTTGGACGGGCACCTCGGAAACAATCTAGTTTAGATTAATCATGGCACAAACATTTCAAGCCGAAGCGAAAGCGGCGACAGGCCTCGTGTTCTGTACAGAGGAAGAATTCTCAGTTTGAGAATACCTTCGTTTTCGTGTTTCTCATCTGAAAACACTGAACGACACAGAGAGGAAGCAATAGAATGGCAATGCAATAGAATGACAATTGTCGTCCGTGAACGTATTGCCTTGTAGCAATAATTCGCAAACGTAAGAGCAAACCTGCAAATCGAAAAAAAGAAACGACTTCGCGAAGTAGATTGTGGAACGATTGGTGTGCAAAGGAAAAGCACGGGCTAAATTGGAATCGAATAGCCAGAATAAGGGAAGAACTGTTGAAAAAAATTAATCTCCAGAAGCTCTGCGCTGATAGAAGTTACGATGACGGTAGCAGGTTATTGGAATCCTGAATTCGGATGGTCTGTCTTGTGCGTTTGCGTATTACCCTGTTTAACTTTTGTGGCGAAGAGTGCAAGGTTGTAAGCAATGATTTTTATTGGAAACTTAGTTATAGAATATGATATTCGCTATCGAATAACATAACAACATGAAGAAATCATCAGTGGTTCCATGCAGTAACGGTAACCATGAAAAAGAGAATGCTGCCCCTGGTGGTAAATTAAACTTTTATGAAAATTCGAAAGAAGTCTACATTCGAACGCCGTACATGTCCCCGCGAGAAGCCCAAAAACTTGGCTCCGAAATCTCTGCACTACTAGCACTACGAAAGCGCAGGACATGTAGAAACGTATATGAAAAACCTCAAAGATAATAACATGAAATACGTCAAAAGCAAGATTATGCTAATTTTCCAAGCATGAAAACTGAACGGGCATGAGCTTTGTGGCTTTGGATGCTTCTCCCCGTCATCATCCTCCATCCTTCTTTCTTTCCCCCTTCTCTTATCTCCTGTGTACAGTAGCAGACTAGGGCCTACTGACTTGGGCCGATACCTCTGTCTTGTAACAAATTATCTCTCTCTCTCTGAACTTCTGCCATATATTCCTTATTATCTTAGGTCACCAATTGCACAGATGACTATGGCACCTAAGTAATTTATCTATCTATCTATCTATCTATCTATCTATCTATCTATCTATCTATCTATCTATCTATCTATCTATCTATCTATATATCTATCTATCTATATATCTATCTATCTATCTATCTATCTATCTATCTATCTATCTATCTATCTATCTGTCTGTCTGTCTGTCTGTCTCTCTGTCTGTCTGTCTGTCTGTCTGTCTGTCTGTCTGTCTGTCTGTCTGTCTGTCTGTCTGTCTGTCTGTCTGTCTGTCTGTCTGTCTGTCTGTCTGTCTGTCTGCGACTTTTAGCTCTCCTGGCCGTTTAGATAATGGTATCAATACCAAACTTAGTATGGCATAACATGATTGTATGAAGAACATATTTGACTAGTCAAACCACGAAAATCATGAAATGTATGTCACGAATGTCATCCTTTACATTCGTGGTCCCGCAGCTGTTGCAGTGGTTTCGTTCACAAGGCATGTTGCAAAACTGGCATGGTATGGCGTGATTGCATATCGAACCCAAGCGACAGACCCTAACATGAAAATCATTACATGCGTGTCATGCAACAACGTGAGTACATGCCACGCTCACGATGCACTGGCGGCCGTTTCGCTAGATTCACATATGCCAAATTTGGTATTACGTGACGCCACTGGTTGACTAAGGTATGTGACTAGTGCAAACTTGATAATCATGAGATGTGTGTCATGTGAGTACACGACTACATGCCGCAGTCAAGGCGCCAGTACATTTCGACGTGACGTGGTGCGTGTGCTCGCCGGTGTTCATTTCGTCGCGTCACGCCGGCGTTGCCACGCCAGGCGCCGGTCCTTCCATATACTCGCAGGCGCGCGCCGCGCTGCGCTGTTTTGACACATGCGCGTTTCAGCACGTCCAGCGTCCCTCCGTCACGAAAAGATGGAAACGCAGTGTTGTCTGGGTAACGCATCGGCGCGAAATGCAGCATGTCGCATTTCGCGCCGGTTGCCGTTGGGCCGCGCCGACGGACGCTGGTCGTGCCGGCCGCGCCTGGCGTCAAACTATAGAGTGCTCGCGCTTTGCTAACGTACAGTCGCTTTAGCGTCGACGCTACATTGGAGCATATTGGGCCCTTCATGATGCGCTCGTGGCCGTTTTGATAGCTCCATATATACCAAATTTCGTGTTACATGACCTCAATGGATGACAAAAGTATATGACTGGTGCAAACATGATAATCCTGACATACGTGTCATGTAGGAAATGACGACATACCACGCTTACAGCGAACTTGTGTCCCGCCGCGGTGGTCTAGTGGCTAAGGTACTCGGCTGCTGACCCGCATGGCGCGGGTTCGAATCCCGGCTGCGGCGGCTGCATTTCCGATGGAGGCGGAAATGTTGTAGGCCCGTGTGCTCAGATTTGGGTGCACGTTAAAGAACCCCAGGTGGTCGAAATTTCCGGAGCCCTCCACTACGGCGTCTCTCATAATCATGAAGTGGTTTTGGGACGTTAAACCCCACATATCAATCAATTACAGCGAACTTGTGCTCGTTTCGCTAGTTTCACATATACTAAATTTGGTATCACGTCACGTGAATAGATGACAAAGGTAAAGGACACATCCAAACATGATAATCTTGACACGGATGTCATGTACGGTATCATTTACCTCCACCTCGTAACGTTATGCTGATATTAAAGTGTTATATCAACATTTCTCATTCGTGCTTCGCATATCATCGATTCCCACTGTACGTGGGATCTGTCATTTTTTTTCGCTCTCAATCACGCACACCGACGCGGCCAATGCGAGATTCAGTGGAAAGTATAGCTCTTCACGCTATCGCGTTAATAATCTCACCGTATACGGTGTCTGCAGAAATTCCACAAAGTTAATAAATGAATAAATTTGTCAAATTGCGCTCCGTATGCAAGCTCATGACTTAGAGAATATGCAAGAAAACTAACTCCTCTAATATTCATCAAAGCTTGTAACGCAGCCTACATGGCGTTTCATTTTGGGGGGGGGGGGGAAGGGGAGGCGTTTGTCAATGATTTCTCTTCCGAAAGTCACATGCACCCACATAGACTATAGCACTGGCTAGGGTTTCCCTTCGGCTGTCGACTATTACGTACCTCTCCTCGGTCCCGCTCTCTGAGAGACATCTTCACGTCACTTCGCACCTGACCGCAGTGCGTCATCTCACAGTACTCTTCAGACCGACTGATTCATTACCATCACCGCTCACTCATATTTCTTCGGTGGTGGGGTGATAAGGTGTCCCTTCGGCGTCCTGTGATGATTGCTTTTTTTTAACACCGAAACCGTATAATCTTTTCTTTTTTTTTGCACCTCATGTTTTTCGCAAAAATTGCGCCTAGCTATTGCGTCATTGTGCGCTGCCTAGCAACCAACCGGCGCAGCTGCGCCTAGCTATACGACAACACTCCGCAACACCACGCCAAGGCACTACGACCGCAGACTTGATGCGTCTAGAAATGACCTCACTGCGGTTGCCCAGCAACCACCTGGTTTAGATGCATGCTCCCTTAACTAGTCAATCCGTCGTTTCGAGCCGTCATTCTAGACTATCGCACACCAACTTGTCGCGCCGACTTTGAGAAAACTTCCCAGATTTTTCTTCGCACAACAGGATGAGTGGAGCTGGAGCAGTAACACCAGGGCACGCCAGTACCACCATAATGTATTTATAGCTCGGTTGCCAGCTTGGCCGTCCATAGCCCGTCCCGTCTGGACTTCGCGCCCAGCGCACGTGGTCGAGACATGGCGCGACCGAAAATGCACTTCCAGAAGAGGCTGCTCTGCGGGAAGCTCGTCGCATTGCCCCATGGGATCGAATGCAGTGATGTGGACAGACCCGGATTTTCGCGCCCCAAAAGTGTGGGAAAATTGAGGGCCAGGACACAAGAAAGGCCACTAGGTCAGCTGATTGCACTGTCTTCTCACTTCTCACTATTGTATATATATATATATATATATATATATATATATATATATATATATATATATATATATATGTGTGTGTGTGTAAGCACAGGAAGTACTCCTGCGCAGAGGCAGCAGCATCAACTGCGGCAATAACATTTCCGCGCAAGAAATCTTTATTATATATATATATATATATATATATATATATATATATATATATATATATATATATATATATATATATATGGGAGTAATAATTCAATGGGCCAGTTAGTCTTCGTGAAGGTATGGGATTCATCCCATACCTTCACCCTCCCTTCATCCCCTGATGAAGGGAGGACCCCTCCCGAAACTGTTGGGAAATAAATATATTTATCCTTGTCGACAACGCTCCCGTTGTGCCATATATATATATATATATATATATATATATATATATATATATATATATATATATATATATATATATATGTTCGATGCGTGCACAAATTTTTTTCGATGTGTGCTCTTGGTAGAAGCTCTCGGTTGGCGCAGCACTTTGGCGATGGATTCTAAAGGCTGGTAGCGCGAACTTGATGCAAGCGCTCGTTTTTGACAATTCATGTGAGAGTATACACCATTGTTTCCAAGTTACAAGCACTCTGAGCGCAGACAGACACACCTGCAACCATGTCCGCAGCTTCTACGAATGAATGAAGACCTGACTCATAAACAGCACGTCAAGAACGGAGATCAATATGGACCAGTGGTACGCTGGTCTCATGGAAATAACTTGAATGGTCACGTTTTGATGACTGAGCCGCCAGTTTCCCTGGTCGCGTGATTATCTAAAAACAGAATGGTACACGTTACTGCAAAAAAAGGAAAAGAAAGGGTGTTCGAGGTGCCAACATAGCGAGCATCGCATGCGGAACCGCGAATAGAGTATGCTAAGGGCCCCGAAGGCTTGAGGCAGAACCGTGCAAAGTTTTAGGGAGGCGCAGTTGGGGGATATTATGCAAAGTGAATGCAAATCTCGGTTCCACATTTAGTCTTACGTGTTTCATTCTTCTTTTTCTTATTCGTTTGTGCACATCAAAGTAGGATTAAATTGTGAAAAATCTGCCCCGCAATCCTTTTCAGCTTGCCATGCTGCTTCCGACGATGTATTTTGTTATCATATTTAGGCGTTGCTCACTTTCATTTTTCTTGCACCTCTTTCCCCCTTTCCCTCTTCTCAATGTAGTCAATTTTTTATAGATGCTCCTTTTCATAAAATTGAAGACACGTGCTTTTTCTTTCAGATTTTATTTTAGCTCGCTCACCAGAACGAATAAGTTGCTCGATTATGATTTTCCCGATCGATAGGCATCACATATTCTCCATTGTTTCTCGCAGATCGCCATCATGTGCGTATTCAAGCAGAAGATTCTCAGGGCATCGCACTGCTACGCGCATTTCATTTTGATGCATTCGGGTTCCACACGAAAAGACTCCTGGTAACGGTTGACGTAGGCCGTGGAGCGATGCCAGAGAAGCTTCGCGATTGCTTGAAATCATTCTTTTGAGATTGCACTCAGAACTCGGATAGTCTAGTTTGTTCGGGAGCTTACGTGGCCACCAGCGACAACGCATCTGATAGCGCTCGTATAAAAGCCGACGTGCTTGAAGGCAGGTTATCGACGACTGACGCTCTGCTCACCGCTATCAGTGTACAGCGTGCCTTGTACTTTACACTTCATTTTTACCGGGAAAACGTTCGCTCTAATAAAAAGTTTCATCTTCAACCAGCCGATTCCTGTCTTCGTAAACGTCACGACCCCATGAAAAAAAATATCATTACATACAAGTGTGTGAGGCGAAAAATTATGCCATTCGGCTGTTTACGAGAAATAGCCAAAAACTGACATGTACGAACGCGAAGTTCGGACAAAAAAAACCCGTGCACAGCTATAGGAAGGAAATGCATTTCTTCGGAGTGAAAGTACACGCCAGCATGCTCTGTATCACACTGTTGGTGACTAATCAATGCTCCACACTGCAGCTTGCGGCAATAATCAGTTTTACGATATTGAATACGGCTCTTCGTTCCCAGTGGCATGATAGGCTCTGGTGACCTACACGAATATAGTTTATGTGACTGCCTCCAGATCCCCGTGGTTATTGTCAATAGAGGCGGCAGTGTCATGTTGATTTTCAAAGAAAAATATCTTTCTCTAAGCGTCATCTTGTACGTTTTGATCAAGACATTTTTCAGCAACGACACCGATGATTCCATAACATGGAACACACCGTGAATTTCACAGCAGTACACGAGCACATTACGAAAAAAATCACAGCATATACACGGAGTGAATAATGATGAGTGGGGTGAAGTGCCCGTTCGTCCATTCATCAAGACCCACGGATGCACGGACAGACGCACAGAAGAACTCACGGACGCAAGGATGGACGGACGGGCGGACGCACAGATGGACAGAAGCACGAACGGAACAGACGGACGTACGCACGGACAGACTCACGGACGCACGGACGGACGGACAGAAGCACGGATACACGGACGGACGGATGAAAGCACTGGCAGATGTACACACGTTCGGACAGACAGACGGACGAACGGACTCACGGACGGGCGGACAGAAGCACGGTCGCACAAACAGATGGACGGAAGCATGAACAGACAGACGGACAGAGGGATGCTTCGCCCCACTCATCATCATTCACTCCATGAATATGCTGCGAAAACTACTAACGCCATCTAGTTATATTATTTCCAAAGACATATACACACGACGCCATCTATTGAGCATCTCATAAACTAGAGGTGGTTACATACTACTACTACGACTACAGAGGAGGGACTGACCCACGGCCTAAGGAGCTTCGCCCCCAATATACGGATAGGTCATGACATGAATAACATGACATGCTTGTGGCATATGTTCGGAAACTTAACTTCACCACCATGTCTGGCACATATCCGCATACACTTCCCCTGGTGTGCGGGTATGCACCCGACGTTATTTCCAAGAATAGCGAAAATAGCAAGCGTAAACTCGGTAAAGTCATTTTGAATGTGCTAAACCAGAGGAAGACCTAGAGGAGGAGTCAAACGTTTTCAGGCCATTATCCCGTGTATTCCTAGGGCAGCGTGACTGAGGATATTTGGACCCCCCTTGCCCCCGTACTGATTGTAATGCATAGGAGCAGACAAAGCTGACAAGTGCACTGTAGGCTAGCGGTTGAAAGCCAGCAATCACGGGGTATACATATAAAGTGCATTAAGTCAATGGTTACCCAACATTAGTTGTTGCAGCGGTGTTCCCCAAACACTAATTTTTGTCTGGAAACAAAAAAAGAACCTCTCACTGACAGTTTTGTACCAAACTGATTTTCAAGATGAGTGTTGTATGTCTATTTTTGCTTATATTTTGTTACAGTTGAGGCATGGGAACAAGTCTTGCTTATATTTAAAGTATATTTCTCAATCAACTACATAAAAAATGCACAGCTTCCATTAAACTTTGCAATGCTGGGTCACCGCAAAGCTAATAAGCACCTATTTCGTCCTGCATACGCTAGGATGTTACCCTGTCATCTGTTTCTAGTCACACCGAGCTATATTGGTCAAGCATGTTCTATTTTAAATGCGAAGCATTCCTTTGCGTACTGCAGGCAGCTGTCTATCTATCTATCTATCTATCTATCTATCTATCTATCTATCTATCTATCTTATCTATCTATCTATCTATCTATCTATCTATCTATCTATCTATCTATCTATCTATCTATCTAACTATCTATCTAACTATCTATCTATCTATCTATCTATCTATATATCTATCTATCTATCTATCTATCTATCTATCTATCTATCTATCTATCTATCTATCTATCTATCTATCTATCTATCTATCTAGCAGCTTGCGTCTTGGTGGTCTTGTGATTACCCCCTTGACATTGGGTAAGCCAAAATTAGTACTGCAGGGTAAGATGGTATGACGAATATGACTTGCCGGTCATAACATCATTAATGTCACAATCTCGTCGTGTGCGTCGTAAAACTCTTTTCGCCAGACGTGTGTCACATATCAGCGGGCATGTATGTGCCACAGGAGATTGACTGTTCATATCGACCCAGGAACGGCGAAAACACGCAGGGGTAGTTTTAAAGCATAAGAGGTAAGAAAAAGCTGTCATCGGCAGCGTTGGCCCGACGAATGTAAAGAATAATAGGTTGGAGGGGGGAAGTGATTTTAAATGAAAGCAAGAGAAAAGTGAGCAATTGTCTTTCAGGGGGAGAACACCTCAACCGTACTTCGCGAGGGTTGAGGGTAAAGGAG
This sequence comes from Rhipicephalus annulatus, assembly GCA_013436015.1. Taxonomy (NCBI): domain Eukaryota; kingdom Metazoa; phylum Arthropoda; class Arachnida; order Ixodida; family Ixodidae; genus Rhipicephalus; species Rhipicephalus annulatus. Next base: position 35,408 of record WOVY01011501.1, on the reverse strand, counting down.
TGATTAAAAGAATAGGATTAAAACGTAAAACGATAGAGAGAGAGGGAGAGAGCGATGCGCAGGGACAGCGAACGACGGAAGTAAGGAGAAGATAGGAAAGATGGAGGCGGTCGCAGGAGTCCGAGGACGGGGCACCATTCGGCGAGAGCTCTTGCCGACGTCAGGAGATGGCGTAGGGTGAGTGCAGTCGGCCAGAGCTACGCTGTCGTCGGAAATCGGCGTCAGGAGATGCCGTAGGGCCAGCCCAGTCGGCCAGAGCTATGCTGTCCTTGGAGATCGCGAGGGCACAACCGGTTGGCACGAAATCCAGCGAGCGAGTCCCCCAAAGAATAAATGCCAGGATCCAAGCAGAAATCGAACTCCAGCATTCTGCGTGGCAATCAAGCATTCTACCACAGAGCCAGGGCAGGTTTCGGAATTACTATTCAGATACATCCTAATGTTTGTCAAATGTCAATCGTGGTTACAGTGCTGGTAATCCAATTTTATAAACATTACATACGTACTCCTGTGATACAGCCGTCACGTCGGGTTGATGCCAACCGCAGCTAGACGCCATTCGATGAAGTTTATTTATGTAGCAGTGTCCAAGGCTACCATCCTCGAGTTCACTGCAGCGCTTCATATCAGCTTACCGCTCCTGGTGTTTCTAATATCCATCTTGCTGTTGACATCATCTCGCACCTGATCATTTAAAACATATGTTTGTGCGTGCATTTGTACATATATTTAGCGTCACTTGATAATGTTTCGCTCAATAAAAAATTACGACGCGGTCACGCTTTTTAAGCTGTCAGAATCAACTGTCACAGTCGGAACTAAAGTACAATATAGCTAAGGAAATCATAACAGAGTTGTTTGTAATAGATATGTTATAAGTGTGAAGAAAGACTGGACGAAAAGATAGCTTGCCGCCAGCGGGGATCGAACCTAAAACCTTCGAATTCAAAGGTCAAAGACTTTCAGTTATCCTCATCATTTTGCCGATTGTTGCTGAAAATAAAAACGTCTGGTTTTGTGGCGGCACCTGCCGGTGCAGATATTAACCGCTCCACGCACGCTTCGTTACTGTTGCCCATCAGTGCCACGGTTCGTGCACACTACCGAGCGTAATCAACGGAGCTCAACGTGTACCGTTGTCTCAACCACTCAAGTGCGTAGTGTTGTTCTATGCCCGCGTCTTTCGTGAGTCGGGGAGGCGAGGAAGTTGTAAGCATTGTCCGTGGCAGCCATGATACAAGGTTGGTATAGCTTGATTTGTGGCGCGAATGCTTTGACAATGATGTAACCTAAACACTGACGAAATTTCACAAACCGTTTAGGGCGCCCTTCACAAACACCACACGCTGTATTCCTCGTTCCCAGTTTCTACATAGTTAAGTGGGAACCCCAGTGCATGGCGTGGAACCAGATGGCGAACGCAATCCGTTTCGCACACGCGGCAGGAAAGGAAGCTCATTGGCCTGTCATGCAACGAAGGAATTCCGCTCTTTAATTAAAAGACGCGGCCTCTTGAACACCGTGTTGTTGGCCAGTTGGGGTCCGGGCCTCGGTATAATCTTCTTGTCCGTTCGTCTTCCGAAACTTTGACCGTGACGCTTGAGAGCCTGTGTTATGGTATGCCGCAAGCTTTCCACCGTGTTTCGTGCTTCAGTCGCTCCCCTTCTTTCTTTCTTTTTTTTCGTCCACTTCTATGTCCCGGCCGTAGTTCACTGACTCAGCTATATCACTAGAAATACCCCTTCTCGTTTAGTGCTGGCTGTTGGGGTTCATAAAAGGATACTGTACAGCCTCCTCCAATGCAAGCGGAGTTGGCGCTTCTGTTTATTGCGTCTCCTACGCTTTACTGAGGCGGGACACGTTGTAAAGGAAAACACCTAAAGCTTGCCTACGACGCGGTGTCTTGCAGCTGCGGCTGGGCCGAGGAGGCTTACGGTCGTCCAGGAAAAGCGAATCTGTCTTTGGAGGCCTGTCAGTTCTTGCACGTGCTTTCACGCTGGAGGCTTCGGGCAAAAAACTTGGTCTTCTTTCTTCTGCATTCTTTTGATCGTCTACGCTGTTGTTGAACAGGCAGAAACAGCGACAAGTAGAAAATGAACATTTGAAAACGCTTGTTTTCAACAACCAATAATCGGTTCATTTTCGTTTCCACAGCACTACTCGAAACACTGAAAACATCACGGGAGGCATGTACGATGTTGCATAGTCATCTTCGGCATTACTATCAGGCTTACCTGCATTCGCGTTCAAAATCCCGTCTACTCACAGCTGTTCTAAAGCAGTGTCGTTCATAGACCATTTCAATATTTCTTGACCACAGGCGTTAATCACGTAGGGGGGTGCCTTAACGCCTCCCTCCCCCACCAACTCTTTCAGGGACATAATTGAGAAATGTATCCTATGCAATCACCTGTTCCGGGAAAAATGACCTTACTGGTTTGCAAGCACCCAGAATACGTTTTCGAAGATACACTATCAAATGACGCCAAAAAGAACACCAATTACGTGAAACATTGGTGTTATAGTCACCTTTGTCGAAGAACCTAATTTTAAACTAACGGACTCATCCGTACACTCACTTTGGACTCACTCATCGAGACGCGCTCATCGAGACTCATCGAGAGTCATCGAGACGCGTGAATCTGGGTCCGAATGATTCCAGATGAGTAGGGCTTTGGTGAGTTTGAGTCGTAGAGAGTCCGGTTGAGGAAAATGTGAGAGGGAGTCCGAGTGAGTCAGGTGCAGGAAAATATTCGCGAGTCTGAGTCCAAGTGAGTACAAATCTTGAAGTCTACTTCATAAGTGAGTCTGAGGAGGTTTCCTTACCTGTTGTAGCAGCACATTAAAGAAAAGGACAGATAACAAGCACTTCGTGTTTGAGAAAACCTTATTACAAGATAACAATGAATAATGAACAGGATATATTATTTACACAATAATCATCAATCTTGAATGAGGTGGGGTAAAGTCCAGCTGACTTACGGTTCAGTTCAATGCCCCCCGGCCACCTATATTTGAACACAAAGTCGATACAATTTCACAAGCCAGCCTATCTATCACAACGTCTACTTCGGGTCTTATACTTCCCTCGTTTGCTCTTTTTTTTTCGCGTTTTCTGTTGCTGCCTCCTTCTCCTTCGCGGCTGGTAGAGACTAGGCAACACGTGCAGATACACGCATGCAGAGCAAATGAAGACAGTTGCAACCTTGAAGACCATTGTCCAAACAATGACTATAGTGACAGCCCTCCCCCCCCCCCCTTCCTGCCCTCATAATCCCTCTTTCTTCTCCTTTTTCCCTGTGTAGAGTAACAGACTAGAGAGCACTAGCTCAGGCCGACCTCTCTGCCTTCTGATCAATTCTCAATCTCTTCTTCCAAAATTGATAGATATTTTCTCTCTTCAAGGCTCCATCTGTTCCTGAACTTCTGCCAAATCAGACGAGTTCTCTCGTTGAAAATGATACGAATCTATTACTGATGAAAGTGCCCCTAAATCATATATATATATATATATATATATATATATATATATATATATATATATATATATATATATATATATATATATATATATATTCTAAAATAACAGGACGGGCCCATTCACACTTCCTTTAGCTCCGTAATAACACTTTTATTCTCGGTCGGATTGCGATTGTGCAAATGGAGGGCAGAGTCAATCAGCCCCATTATTCTTTAATGACGTACCCAGTAGCGTCTCCGTTATCATATAATAGATGGCGCTGTACCATAGAGATGTGTGCAATATGGCGGTTGGATGAATAGACACTAGATGGTTTTGAAGGTGGCGCTGCTCTCTGACTGGCTGCCGCGCAAGGTCGCGCCAGCGTGCCCGTTATCTCTGATTCTCCTGGATCGTTGCCGTAGTGTCGGATCGTGCTTGGTATCACGACAAGTATCAAGTATTGCAGCAGCGTGACAAGTATCAACGTATCAATTTTGGTCACGCAGAGAAAGACGACGGCGTGGTGCTCAGGAGGACGGCAACCCACATAGCGACGGCTGTATATTGACCTACTGTACATACGCTGTAAACGAACCTGAGACACTGTACAAAACAGTCAGCCTTTACATAAAAACACCAATGGTTATCTTCGACTACTTTGACCAACATTGTGAAACCCCACAAGAAGAAATTTTTGTGTCGTTGATCACAGACAAGTTCGCATTCGCGTGCAACAATGGCCCTAATCATTTCACCAAGCTGTACAGATAGTGATTGCATTTTGTCGTGGAAATAAGTATACCGAAATGGTCGCGGAAGCTATGACGCTGAAAGGCATTTCTCATAAGCATTCATTGTGATGACTGAGTCACCTGACTAGGCCGGATGTCTAGTCAGGTGACTCAAAATGTCAACTTTTTGTCTCTTACATCACGACAATCTTGTATCGTCAAACAAATAAATAAAAGGCTCAAGCAACAAGGCCATGCATCTATCCACGATCGATTGTAGCAGTTTTTCAGCTCTGCTGGACATTAGATTTGGCCGAGCAGGTACGGTGTGTCTGTTTGGGCATTCGGGCAATCTTTTTTTCATTGCAATATAAACTACATGAACACAGTCGATTAGTTTTTGCCGTCGACGTCATGCCCTGTGTGAAGTCGAAATCGAAAATGTGGCCCTACACAGTGGATGTTCCACCATGGAATAAAAGCACGAGTGCTTGCGACTAACGTGGCTCAAGCAGAGACATCATCTCCGTCACTGTTTTCCTATTTGCAAGTTAATAAGGCTAGGAATGAAGAGAACAAGTGGCTTCTTTTCGCTGTGTTTGTAACATCAGCGCATTCGCTAATGGTTAGCAAACAAAAAATAATGTCAGAAGGCCTAATTTTTTTGCAAAAATGAAACCTCACAGGTCATGTTTAGTGTGCTGAGGTTGTCGCAAATACACGCAAAAACGCTATCCAACCATTTGTCAGAACAATATGATGTGCAGTGCATAAAAAAATAAACAAAAAGTCACTCTCTATACCTGCGATGTTTCCATTATCTTCTGCGTTCGTGTTTGTCTACCTACAATCTTTTGTCATGAATCCCCACCGTCTAGTCGATCTTTCTGTCACTTTAAACTTTTTCACAATTTTTCAACAACACGTTCAACTACGCCTCCATCCAGCGCAGTTAAAAACAAAATGTGGGGCACCACGGCTCTACAGTAACGACCTGCTCTTGCAGCACCACACCGAGTACCACATTGTTTGGAACAATGGTTAATGACAAATAAAGTCGAAGCCATCTTTAAAAAGATTTTCGTGCATGCGCCCGCTTTCGTACCAAATATAATCATCAACCAGCTCATGAATACAACTGCCACAAAATTGTGTGGCTGCGACCGGGAATAGTACAATACTTGCGGCAAAAACCTTCACACCATCGTTTTCATGAGTTCTTACAAGAGTGATATCTGTTCTAGGGGTTTGAAAAAAAAAAGACCTCGCAGTTAAACTAGCATAGGTTTCTCCAGCAAATATGAGCTAACAATCTTACGCTTGCGTTCCTTTAAACAATTATTATCCTAAAGTGGACGTGTCTAGTTTATGTCATTGCTCTCGAAATCGCGGCCACATTACCACCCTGTATTCATTGTTACGCCTTCAAAACTACTTCTACGCAAGTTTCTTGCACATCTGCATTGCTTTAGCTCTTAAGCTTTTCAAACAAACGTTTGAAGGCAGGCGCGAGTGGTTTTGTTTCGTTATCAACGCAAGCTACGTCATACATTTGATGTTCACCAACTATGCAGCAGCAATAGTATATTTCAAAACAAGCACAACAGCTTAGAGTAGGAAAAATTCGTTGTCATTGATTGATTGATTTATATGTGGGGTTTAATGTCCCAAAACCACCATATGATTATGAGAGACGCCGTAGTGGAGGGCTCCGGAAATTTAGACCACCTGGGGTTCTTTAACGTGCACCCAAATCTGAGCACACGGGCCTACAACATTTCCGCCTCCATCGGAAATGCAGCCGCCGCAGCCGGGATTCGAACCCGCGCCCTGCGGGTCAGCAGCCGAGTACCTTAGCCACTAGACCACCGCGGTGGGGCTGCCGGAAAGCATCTAATTTAAAATGTAATTCAAATAGGCTAGCCACCGATGACACTAGCAGAGGGTACTTATAGCAGTTGGCGAGATGTAGTAATATTAGTATAATAAAATATTATCACTATGCGCTGGCTTGTGCGCATGTGCATTTTGCGAGCTCACCCTTTCTGAGAAAGAGAGGAAGAGAGAGAACGAAGGAACGCTGATTGATTTGTGGGGTTTAACGTCCCAAAACCACCATATGATTATGAGAGACGCCGTAGTGGAGGGCTCCGGAAATTTTGACCACCTTGGGTTCTTTAACGTGCACCCAAATCTCAGTACACGGGCCTACGACATTTCCGCCTCCATCGGAAATGCAGCCGCCGCAGCCGGGATTCGAACCCGCGCCCTGCGGGTCAGCAGCCGAGTACCTTAGCCACTAGACCACCGTGGCGGAGCTCGTTGTCCTTAAGTGTATAGCTAAAACGCGAAAGCCCCAATGCCCTGATTGCACTGTTACGGCATCTAAAAGAGACAATTGCTATGCCCGAAGCAACGAAAAGTCATTTTACGGGCGAGGCGATCATCCGCCGGCTACCTGCAACATTTTAATCGTAATCCTGAAGATCCTTCCATATCAGTGCTGCCGTTGGTAAGACGTGCGCCTCCCTTTTCTGTCACAGAAGTACCGTCCCTAAGTTCTTTGTCATGTCTATAGTCTGCTGCCACATAACAAACATTTACTTCCATTTACTAGAGACATCACCTTAGAGATTTAAATACAAGCATAAAAAATACCAAGCGGTCCATAAGCAATCACACTAGTGATAGTTCATCTGTGCGGCTCGCACAATCTCTCTGCTATACCTGGCTTTGCTGTCTCTTACGTCCCCCTCCGAGAAAGAATTCATGTTTCTGGAAAGCATAGGGTCGCGCCCGATGTCATAACCTTTTTAGATGCGGAAGCATCTTATACTCGCGCCTTGTAGTGCGCCGTCCGCGCCGTCCGCGCCGTCCGCACCGCTTCTCGAACATTCGACAGCTGACGCGCGCGCATGCGCCGTCGCGCCGTCGCCCACCATCTGTGCCGCGCGCGCTTCTCCTTCGAGAACATTCGACAGCTGACAGCGCATGCGCCGTTGCGCCGTCACCATCTGTGCCGCGCACGCGCTTCTCCTTCGAGAACATTCAACAGCTGACAGTGCATGCGCCGTCGCGCTGTATATATACTCAAGGTCGGCGCTCACTCGCTCAGTTGCCGCTCGTCGGTTGGTTTCTACGGCGCGTCGACGTCTAAGGTCGCGGTGAAATGAATTCCAACGAATCCACAAACACAATGATCGACGTCCCTTCGACCAGCGCCGTCCTTTCGCATACGTGTGTACGTGTTCACTCATTTAACACCCCCTCCTACAACCACGTTAACCAATTTAGCCATCGACCCAAGTAAGTCGCAACTTAACACCCCATTTCACAACCACGTTAACCAATTTAGCCATCGACCCAAGTAAGTCGCAACTTAACACCCCATTTCACAACCACGTTAACCAATTTAGCCATCGACCCAAGTAAGTCGCACTTTAACACCCCGTTAACCAATTATATGCTCCACATCCTCCTCAGTGTTCCCCCGAGGGAAGCTGCGGGCAATTTTTTTTGCGAGTTCTTATTCTTTCCGTGGTATATTTTTGTTGATTAAATGTATTGGTTTTCTCATATTTCTTACACTGCTCATCTTTTGTGACGTGATTTTGTCGTGTTCTGCACAATAAGCTTAGCGCTTGTATTTGTGTGGATTTTGTTCTGTCCATCTTTCCGCGTTGTAGAGCTATCACTGTCATCGTCTTTATTACGGCCTAAAAACAAGTGCATGCGCACCTAAAAACAACTCATAATGAAAAAAGCACGGTAATTCGACACATTCTTTTGCCATCACACAATAAGTACCTGGTTATCAGAACGAATGAATGAGTCACATAGTGACGGCTTACTGAAATACGGAAGAAGAAAGAGGGGTGTCATATTTTTATGCATTTTAACGGGAATGCAACGGCACGGCATTATAGCGAGAGTGATATATTATTAACACGAGACGATAACTTCAACGTGCAACACATTCTTCGCAAAATAATTATTCCTTCCAAGAGTTCTGTTAAAATATATGTATTTAAAGCGTTCCTTATTTTTTTTTTAAAAAAGACGGCTTGAACGCGTAGTTGAAAAAATATAACTTATCTGAAGACACACTTCTTTACGCATTCACCAAAGACAGCTAGCTCTAACGTGAAGGTCTTTTTTAGGAGCGAGAGAGAGAGAGAGAGAGAGTGAGAAAGGAAAGGCTGGAAGGTTAACCAGATATTGGCATCTGGTTTGCTACCCAGCACTGGGGGCGGGGAAGTAGGGGCAAGAAAGAGGGGGTGTATATAGAAAAAAAACGCACGCGCACTCATAAAAAAACGAAAACACACACAGGAAGGACGTCCTGGCTACAACCGTTCAGTAAGGCTGGTCGATCGCAAAAAGTGCAGTAGCGCTTTCAGGGCCCTCTTCTGTGAAGTGGCATCCTGACGATACTGCAGAATTCCCTGCTCCGACTGAGGTTCATCATCTAATTTGTTGAGTTCCTTGCGAAGGCATAGTCGTTGTTTACTATACGCTACGCAGTCACAAAGAATATGTTTGATTGTTTTCTCTTTGCCACAGTGGCCACAGGCTGCGGTGTCGGCCATCCCAATGCGGAAAGCGTAGGCGTTGGTAAACGCAACGCCCAACCACAGCCTACATAACAGGGTCTGGTCTGCTCGGCAAAGCCTCGACGGGACTTGAAAACTTAGCGTAGGGTCAAGCGAGTACAGTTGGGCATGCTTGAAGTGTCGCTGATTCCATTGTGATGTGGTTTGCTGGCGAGCAAGCCTGTGGAGCTTTCGTGCAGCATCTGTCCTAGAAAGTGGTAGTCGCAGTTTATGATCTTCTGTGTGGGCTGAGCGGGCAGCTTGATCGGCCCGTTCATTGCCGATGATTCCGCAGTGACTGGGCAACCACTGAAATGTAATTTGGTGCCCTTTCTCAGTCAGGTGGTGTATAACATCTGCTATCTCTAGTACCAGCTGCTCGTGTGGTCCACGGCGTAAGGCTGATAGTAGAGACTGCAGTGCCGCATTCGAGTCGCAGAAAATAGTCCACTTGCGTGTAGGTTGATCAACTACAAATTGCAACGCGGCACGAAGTGCTGCCAATTCTGCTGCCGTTGATGTTGTTGCGTGAGATGTCTTGAATTTAATTGTCGTGGCCAACCTTGGTATCACTACTGCTCCTGTAGAGCTGTCCGGCTGAACCGATCCGTCAGTGTATATATGTGTGGAGTCTTGGTATTTCTCATACAAGAGAAGTAGTGTGAGCTGTTTAAGAGCCGGTGACGACAAATTGGCCTTTTTCTGGACGCCAAGTATGTTAATATTAATCATTGGTTGTGCGAGGCACTATGGCGGAGTCACAGGTCTAGCGGCAGGAGAGAACGAAGTTGGGATCGACTCACCATGTGCGGTCACTGTTTTGCAGTAAGATGTGCATGGTCGGACCACTGGTAGAGAGGCTAGGTGATGTCGAAGGGTTCGAGCAAGGTGTCGTATATGTGTCCTCAGCACTTCCACATTAGTGTGGGTCTTGATGAGGTTGTCCCTTGTGATGGCGATAGTTGCCGCTGTTGACGCGCTTTGGGTCAAGCCTAAACATATCCGGAGTGCTTGAGCCTGGACACTTTGAAGCATTCGTATGCTTGTTTTACTTGCGTTAGTTAACACAGGTAGGCTGTACCGAAGGAATCCAAGGAAAAGAATCCTGTATAGTCGCAGCATAGCAGTAGTGGACATTCCCCAGTTCTTTCCAGCGAAGAACTTGAACAAATGACAGATGCCTGTCAATCGCCTTTTCATGTATGATACATGTGAGCTCCATGAGAGGTCTCTGTCAATTATAGCACCTAGAAACTTGTATGATCGGAGGTGACGTATCCTTTCGCTGTTTATCAGAACGCTGTAGTTCTGCATTGGTTTGCGCGTAAATGCCACAAGTGCACATTTCTCAGAGGAGATTTCCAGACCTCGTTGACGGAGGTAAGAAGCAACTTGAGTGGCAGCTTTCTGAATTCGCGCTTGCAGCTGTAGACGTGTTACTGCAGACGTCCAAACGCAGATGTCGTCCGCATACATTGACAATCTGACAGTACTTGGCAGATGCTCATTCAGAGCTATTAGCGTCAGGTTGAATAGTACAGGGCTAAGTATGCCACCCTGAGGAACACCACGGTGGCTGTAATGTAGCGAAGTGTCACGATCCTCGGTTCTCACGAAAAAGGATCGCTCAGAGAGATAGCTGCGTAGCCACTGAAACATCCGACCACCCACTCCTACCTCCTTGAGAGCGGTGAGGACAGCTTCATGTGTGACGTTATTATACGCTCCTTTAACATCAAGAAATAAAGAAGCGCAGAGACGCTTACGGTCTTTTTCGTGTTGCACGTAGCTGACTAGGTCTATGACGCTATCAATTGATGACCGGCCACGGCGAAATCCCATCATAGCGTCCGGGTAGACGTTGTGATGCTCCAGGAACCATTCTAGCCATCCAAGTACCATCTTCTACATCACTTTGCCCAAGCAACTAGCCAGTGCAATCGGGCGGTATGATGTGAGCACCAATGGTGACTTGCCAGGCTTCAGTAATGGAACCAAACGGCTGGTCTTCCAGTTAACTGGGAGGGTGCCCTCTCGCCACGAATCGTTGTACATCTCGAGGAGGGCGCTCCTCGCGCACTCACCAAGGTGACACAGTGCTCTGTATGATATTCCATCAGGCCCGGGTGCTGATGTCCGTCTACACAAAGCCAGTGCTGCTTTAAGCTCGTGAATGGAAAAAAATTGGTCCATGTGGTGATCGTGTGATGTCGTGCCACCACGTGAGAGCTTGGAGATGTTGGGATCTGCGAGTTGACCAGATAAGTTGGCACAGAACTCTTCTGCCACGTCGACCTCCGATCTCTGTTGAGAGAGGGCTAGAGCCTTGAATGGAGACCGCTGAATGGGAGCTGTCCGGAGCCCTCTTATTGTCCTCCACAAGTGTGATAAAGGCTTGCGAGGATCTAACGAAGCGCAGAAGGCTGCCCAACGTTGTGCCTCTAGCTTGTCTATGCGGCGTTGTATCTTCTTCTGAAGACATCTAGCAATTCGTAAATCGTCGATTGTGCGTCGGTACCTTCGTTCCGCTACCTTTCGTGCGTCGGTACCTTCGTTCCGCACGCCGTCGAAGAGCCCGAAGTTGTTCTAATTCCACATCGAATTCGGTTACTCTCGAAGAGCATGTGAGGGTGCACACTGTGTCTTGCACTGTGGAATTGATCAGCTCTTCTAAGTCAAATGAGGTGTTCTCTTGACAGCGTTCTTCCATGAGAGATTCAAACTTGGTCCAGTCCACTCTTTGGATAGTTTCGCGTACCTTGCAAGGTGATAATCCTCTGATCTTGACATATGTGGGAATGTGGTCGCTCCCATGTGTTTCTATATCCGCAAACCATCCGGCACATCTGACGAGACCTCGAGAAACAAAAGCCAAGTCAAGGCAACTGCTGTATCCAGGGCCACGTAAAAATGTTGGGCTGCCATCATTTAACAAGCACAGCTCGTTGTCTGGAGCAAACATTATCAGACTTCTACCCTTTGCGCTGATCTTCGGGCTCCCCCATAGCGTATGGTGGGCGTTAAAGTCTCCGATGATCACCCATGGGCCAGGAGTGGATGATAGGATGTGTCCTAGTCTTCAGTGGTCAAATCTACTTAATGGCGACAGGTATGCACCGACAACAGTGACAATAAGATCCTTTTTCTTCACTGTTAAGCATATGTATTGGTTATCGTTGTCAGGTGGTACAGGCCGAAGAATGTAGGTCAGGTCACGTCAAATAAACAGCAGGACCTTGCTGTTTCCACTATAACAAGCCGACATAAATGATTCGTATCCAGAGAGTCTGATAGCGCTCGATAAATTTGGCTCGCAGATGACGATGATGGGAAACATATTGGTGGAAACGAACCGACGGAAATCTGTAATGCGTGATTTCAGTCCCCGTGCATTCCACTGAAAAATTGTAGCTTTTTTGACCTCTTCCCTGAAAGACAGTGGCTGGTGGGCCATTATCTACTCAAAAGCCGCCAGTACTGGACTCAGAGCGTCTAGTACTTGAAGTGCACTTCTGGTTGACGTTGTACGCACCGTGCGAATGGCGTTAATTATGGGTCGTAGAAGAGCAATCACTTGCTTATCCAAGTTCCGCTGCTCCTCTGTTGTCGCAGCTTGCTCTGATGAATGCGGCTTCTGATGCGGTTCTTCCACAAGTTGCGTGCGCGTAAGTGGTGGCCACTCTTCATTAGAGAGAGATCTACCTGTTTTCTCTCTTCCATCGTCTGCGTTCGCCGCGGTGTACCATGCAGTGGGCGCCGTTCCCAGATGCGATGACTAACTTCTTGTAGTTGACTGTGTTCTTCGCGAAGAACTTCGACGGTGACGTCGTCGTCTTCGCCGGACTTTTTCCGCGGCTTCTTTGTGGGCAGAGCTGTCTCGCACCATTTGTCTAAGAATAGTAAACTCCTTTTTTATGCGTGGACAGTCTTTGGAAGATGCACTGTGGGCACCTTAACAATTGGGGCACTTTAGTATGGTTGCGCTGCATTTGTCCTCGGTATGTGGTTCTGAGCATCGGGGGCACACTTCGGAGTTCCTGCACGCTCCCTGCACATGGCCGATCTTCTGGCACCTATGACATCGCATAGGTTTTGGAATAAATGGTCGGACCTGGTGACGAAAGTGGCCAACCTTCACATGGGAGGGGAGACAGTCCCATTTGAACGTAATTCTCACACAATGTGTGTTACCAAGGCGGCTGACATTCACAATGACGTTATCTTCATTTGACGGTTTTATTAGCACTGAGAGATCCGAGTTTGGAATTTCAGTGGCGATGTCATAAATGACCCCTGTTGAAGTGGTGCTATCAGCTGGTAATATAGACTTGACATCGATGTTACCCAGTTGCGTTACTTTCTGAAGCGCGTTTAGCGCACGTGGGTTCAGCACATCGATTGCCAAGATGTTCCTTCTTGCGTTTAGACGTACTTCTTTGATCTCATTTGGCGTAATATTCTCGAGATACACAGGGAGCGCTTGCCTATATATTCAGCCCACGTAGACTGTCGGTAGCCTTCAGCGGCACAAACAGGATAGAGTGAGGCCATCGCTGAGGGGCGGTTTTCACGGTGGTCGTGCTTGATGCCGAAGATGCATTGACGATCCGTCGTTTAGCCTTGCGGTACAGGACGGGTTGGAAGCCGTCGTCCGAGGACTCGTCGCTTGATGTGGAGTACAGCTCAGTGTCCTCACTCTCACTAGACGCGTTTCCTCGCTTCCTCGAAGCAGTTCCCGCGGTCGAACCGGACTCGGACGGTGCCCCGTGAGGTTGAACATCCATCACCACGATATATGGGGCGATAGACTCCACAACTGCGGCGAAAAATCCAGAAAAGCACAAAGACGAGCAAGGTGTGTTCCGTAAGCGAATCACTTCGTCTTCCTCTCCCCTTTAGGAGCGAAGTTTCTCTTAGTCTAACCTTGTCTCGCGTCAGGCGTAAACGGCAGTATCTCCCGAACAGTATAGAAAATGGCGCTGTCTCATAGAACTACATACAAACTGCAGTTGAGTGAGGTTATTCTATGTGGCGCTGTACCGTTACTCTCCGATTGGCCGCTGCGCACGCTTTGCGTGGGTGCGCGGGGAGCGAGTGCCTCTCTCAGTCTCCTGGATCGTCACCATACTTGTCGGATCGTTGGTGTTGGCTGGAAGAAGCGGAGCGGCGGGCACGGAGGGCCACGGTGGCTCGTGCTCGTGCTCGTGAACAGACAGACAGACAGACAGACAGACAGACAGACAGACAGACAGACAGACAGACAGACAGACAGACAGACAGACAGACAGATAGATAGATAGATAGATAGATAGATAGATAGATAGATAGATAGATAGATAGATAGCTAGATAGATAGATAGATAGATAGATAGATAGATAGATATAGGCTCAAAGTCACCGAAGTTCGCTAAGATAGATAGATAGATAGATAGATAGATAGATAGATAGATAGATAGATAGATAGATAGATAGATAGATAGATAGATAGATAGATAGATAGACAGACAGACAGACAGACAGACAGACAGACAGATAGACAGATAGATAGATAGATAGATAGATAGACAGACAGACAGACAGACAGACAGACAGACAGACAGACAGACAGACAGATAGATAGATAGATAGATAGATAGATAGATAGATAGATAGATAGATAGATAGATAGATAGATAGATAGATAGATATACGCTCAAAGTCACCGAAGTTCGCTAAGATAGATAGATAGATAGATAGATAGATAGATAGATAGATAGATAGATAGATAGATAGATAGATAGATAGATAGATAGATAGATAGATAGATAGTGTCACAGAACGAGCGCTAATAATAGAGCGCGCCGCCAAATCCTGGCGACAACGGCAGGCAGAAACGCCGCGAGGTAAAAAGCAAAAAAAAAAGAAAGCAAACATCCAAGGCTCCCGGGCGCGTGCTCTCCCCGCAGAAGCACGGCTTCGCAGACGAACCTCCTCACCCCACAGCGGCGGCCGGGCAAACGCTCGACCTTTCTAGAACGAAGGAGGCGTGGTCATACCGAGTTGACTCACCCGCCGGAGAGGGCATTCCAACCGTCTCGCCCTCTTCCCAGCTTTCGCTGCGTATCGCGCCGACGAAAGGACGAGAAATTTCTGGAAGGTGGCGCAGAACGTATTTAATCGAGCAGCCGAGACGAGAAAGCAGGAGGTGACGGAAGTTAATGCCAGAGCGCGTAGGAATTCCGCCGTGGAGTCGGCGAAGGTTCTGCCCGTAGTGACAGAACAGGAGAAGACGAAAAGTTAGCGCCGGAGCGCGTAGAGATTCCGCCGTGTAGTCGGCGAAGTTTTGGTCCGTAGGGACGGCTCGAGCTACAGGCAAGAGCGTGGGTTTACCGCTATCGTGCGAAGACGCGGGCAACAGCTGCGTGTGTGAAGCCGACGGATTTCCGGCGAAGAAGTTTGAAGCTTGGAGAGTGGCCATTTGAGGACGCGAGGTTTCCTGGAAGAGAAACTTCGAGAGCTACGGAACGACAACAACGCTGGACTTTGAGTGAGTGATTCTCGAAAGAGTATCATTCAGACTTTTGTTCCAAGGACTTTGGACTGAATAGGTTTTCTATCGCTTTAGTCCTTAAGTGTCTTGGTTGTTCAATGCATGCGACTGCATTGTAGTGCGTATTGTTGTCCGTGTCCGTTGTTTTGAGTGTGGCTGATTGTACCGTGTAGTACGTTGTTTGATTGGTGACGTATTGTATGTAACTATTGTGGAGTGTGCATTTTTGTGTATTATTTTCGATCTGCCATTATTGAGAATATAATTTGTTTGTTTATCAACTCTCGGCTCTGACTGTTCTTTGGGCCACAGCCGGCGTCCGCTGGCGCACCAAAAAGGACCACTTTTAAATTGTCCACGCTTTCGTGGTGCGGTTCGGGGGGCCGACACTTCGGCTCTTGGAATTAGCCCGGCGATCGCCTCCATAATAAACGGGACAGGTGTGACAATTAATCTGGCGTCCGCGACAGGACCTTTTGGTGCACAGTGTGTCCAAAGTAGTAAGAAAGAGCCTCGAGTTGGTGATACCGCTATCGGAACGATTTTGTGTGTTGTTCAGTGTTCTCGTTAACGAGTGCAGGGGAGTGTTCCGATAGACTGATTTAGGCAGATACTTTTTGCACGCGGCAAGGTTTTATTTGCGAGTTGCGAGACACAATGGATCTCGAAAAGTTAGTTGCGCTTGGTGAGAAGATGGGTCTTTCCGGCGCCGAACTACGGAAATGGGTAAGCCAGAAGGAGAAAGAGGCGGTAGAGAGAGAAAGGTTGGCAGCTGAGAGAGCCAAGGAAGAAAAAACAGCTGAGTTGGAACGAGAGAGGTTGGCGGTCGAAAGAGCCAAAGCGGAAAAAGAAGCTGAGTTGGAGAGAGAGAAGTTGGCAGCCGAAAGGGCGAGAGAAGAAAGAGAAGAGAGGGAGCGACAGCTGAAGGAAGAAAGAGAGGCAAAAGAGCGACAACTGAAGGAAGAAAGAGAGCAGCAGTTGAAGTTGGAGCTGGAGAGAGAAAAGCTGGCGGCTGAGAGGGCGAGAGAAGAAAGAGAAGCGGAGATGGCTGAAAGGGAGCGGCAGCGGCAGCACGAGATGGAACTCGAGCGGCTCCGTTTGCAACCGCGAAGTGAAACTCCCGTCCAAACTAGAGTTGAAAGCAGCGAACGGGAAGATCACGGCTTCCGCTTGAACCCAAGCAAGCTGCTCGTAGCGTTTGATGAAAGGAAGGACGACCTAGACGCGTACCTCCACAGATTTGAGACGATTGCGAGGAGCCAGAATTGGCCGGAACAGCAATGGGCAACTGCTTTGAGTACTTGCTTGAGTGGTGAAGCGCTCAGTGTGTACGGTAGGCTGACGCCGACCGATGCAGCCAACTACGCAAAGGTGAAAGCTGCTTTGTTGAAGCGATTTAGATTCACTGTGGAAGGATTCCGGGACAGATTTCGGACAGGAAAGCCAGCTGATGGGGAGACGGCTACGCAGTATGCCGCCCGACTTAGCCATTATTTCGACAGGTGGATTGAACTTTCAGGGACAGCGCGGGAGTACGATGAGCTTAGAGAGCTGCTAATTAGAGAACAATTTCTTACTAGTTGCCACCCAAGCCTGTCACTGTACTTAAAAGAGAGGAAGGCTGACTCACTTGAAGACATGCTTGAATTGGCTGATCAATTCTTGGAAGCGCAAGGTGGCACTAATTTGGCCAAGGTCAAGAAGGAGTGTTCCGAGGATTCGAAGAAATTGGCTCCCGAAGAAAAGAAGCGTGCACCAGAGAACACTCCGCGATGTTTTCTGTGCAACCGAGTGGGTCATCGCGCGAAAAACTGTCGAACAATCTTTACGAGCCCTACGACAGTAAAATGTTTTAAGTGTGGTCAGGCTGGGCACAAAGCAGATGCATGTCGGAGCGGAGTGAGTCAAACTCACCAGGTATCCTGTGTGCAAGCGGCACCGAAATCTGATAATAATGCCGTCACTGATGGATTTGTAGAATTGAAAAATGGGGAGAAGATTCCTATTGTTGGTGCTGTAATGTCAAAACAGCCAACCGGTGTTACGAAAGGAATGCCAACGCTGCCTGGAAAAGTTGCGGACAAAAAGATTACGGTGTTAAGAGATGCCGGCAGCTCCACGGTTATCGTGCGGAGAGATTTGGTACGGGAAAGGGAGTTAACAAGCAAAACGAAACCGGTTTGCTTAATTGACCGTACAGTTCGGATGCTTCCCGAAGCAGAAATCGAGGTTGAAACCCCGTACTTCAGCGGGAAGGTTACTGCTTTATGCATGACGACCCCCCTGTATGACTTTGTCATCGGAAACATCGACGGGGCGCGCGGGCCAAGTGATCCTGAATGTTTGGGAGAAGACCCGAAGATAGAGCCCTCGCCAACACAGCGGCCGCGAGATACAGTGGAGGAGCATCCCGTGACGGATCTCACTAGAGCCCAAGGGGAAGCTGCGGCGCAAGAGACCGCGAAGGAGACGACGATCGTGTCGAATAAGTTCACGGGCCGAGCAACCGGACTTACGTCGGCACGACCTCAACCGACTGACAGTGTAAAGGAGACGGAGTTGGCCAGCCGGACAAAATGTAGAGGCATGATCAAGCGGGTAATTAAACAGACAAGACCCGTCGAATGTAATGACGCGTTAACGGTGTCGGAAGGGACAGCGATGGCTGGGGCGACGCCTCAGATATCGTCGTTGGAGGGGGCTCGCCGAAAAAGAACGTGGAAGCACAAGAAAAGATCGAGCGAGCACCGCAAAAAGGTGCGCAAGCGCTGCTCGAAGCACTCAGGATAAGTGCTTAGGTCGAATCAGAATGTGTTTGGCAGTGCTGAGTGACATATGTTGTGTTAATGTTGTGTTATCCTGTATCTCAAGTGTATGTCGAGCGAGTCAGTGTTCGGTGCGATGATGTGATGTATAGTGTTGTATAATTGTTGTATAGACAGAACTTTGTACGTTTGTATGGTTTGGAATGTGTGATGAAGTGTTGTAGGCATGTACCTGTGGCTATATTTCATGTGTTGTGGAATTGAACTACAATGTACGATTGTATTAAGTGATCTATTGTGAATGTGAAGTGTCATGAGTGACTGATGGTGTTACAGTATGTGAGAGTGTGTGGTGACTGTTCGCGCTCGTTTGTGTGGTTTGAATATTATGAGATAATATTCTTAAAGTGGGGGGCAGTGTCACAGAACGAGCGCTAAAAATAGAGCGCGCCGCCAAATCCTGGCGACAACGGCAGGCAGAAACGCCGCGAGGTAAAAAGCAAAAAAAAAGAAAGCAAACATCCAAGGCTCCCGGGCGCGCGCTCTCCTCGCAGAAGCACGGCTTCGCAGACGAACCTCCTCACCCCACAGCGGCGGCCGGGCAAACGCTCGACCTTTCTAGAACGAAGGAGGCGTGGTCATACCGAGTTGACTCACCCGCCGGAGAGGGCATTCCAACCGTCTCGCCCTCTTCCCAGCTTTCGCTGCGTATCGCGCCGACGAAAGGACGAGAAATTTCTGGAAGGTGGCGCAGAACGTATTTAATCGAGCAGCCGAGACGAGAAAGCAGGAGGTGACGGAAGTTAACGCCAGAGCGCGTAGGAATTCCGCCGTGGAGTCGGCGAAGGTTCTGCCCGTAGTGACAGAACAGGAGAAGACGGAAAGTTAGCGCCGGAGCGCGTAGAGATTCCGCCGTGTAGTCGGCGAAGTTTTGGTCCGTAGGGACGGCTCGAGCTACAGGCAAGAGCGTGGGTTTACCGCTATCGTGCGAAGACGCGGGCAACAGCTGCGTGTGTGAAGCCGACGGATTTCCGGCGAAGAAGTTTGAAGCTTGGAGAGTGGCCATTTGAGGACGCGAGGTTTCCTGGAAGAGAAACTTCGAGAGCTACGGAACGACAACAACGCTGGACTTTGAGTGAGTGATTCTCGAAAGAGTATCATTCAGACTTTTGTTCCAAGGACTTTGGACTGAATAGGTTTTCTATCGCTTTAGTCCTTAAGTGTCTTGGTTGTTCAATGCATGCGACTGCATTGTAGTGCGTATTGTTGTCCGTGTCCGTTGTTTTGAGTGTGGCTGATTGTACCGTGTAGTACGTTGTTTGATTGGTGACGTATTGTATGTAACTATTGTGGAGTGTGCATTTTTGTGTATTATTTTCGATCTGCCATTATTGAGAATATAATTTGTTTGTTTATCAACTCTCGGCTCTGACTGTTCTTTGGGCCACAGCCGGCGTCCGCTGGCGCACCAAAAAGGACCACTTTTAAATTGTCCACGCTTTCGTGGTGCGGTTCGGGGGGCCGACACTTCGGCTCTTGGAATTAGCCCGGCGATCGCCTCCCTAATAACGGGACAGGTGTGACAGATAGATAGATAGATAGATAGATAGATAGATAGATAGACAGACAGACAGACAGACAGACAGACAGACAGACAGACAGACAGACAGACAGACAGACAGACAGACAGACAGACAGACAGACAGATAGACAGACAGACAGACAGACAGACAGACAGACAGATAGACAGACAGACAGACAGACAGACAGACAGACAGACAGACAGACAGACAGACAGACAGACAGACAGATAGATAGATAGATAGATAGATAGATAGATAGATAGATAGATAGATAGATAGATAGATAGATAGATAGATAGATAGATAGATAGATAGATAGATAGATAGATAGATAGATAGATAGATAGATAGATAGATAGATAGATAGATGCCCAAAGTCACCGAAGTTCGCTAAGAAATCCTTCGCATTTAAAAAGCACAGAAATCTGGGTAGACGTAGGCTTAGGTGCGCAGTGCAACCTTCACTTTATCGAATAAAGAGCTCAGTTCAACATGCGCGTCATCTTGCCTTGCTTTTGGAAAATAGAACCTTGTGTTAAATATTTCCACGTGGTAATAATGAGACATGTCGATGCAAGTTTGCGAAAGGGCGACAACACCAAGACTGCGAAACTGGGAACCACTGACAAGGAGAGGCACCGCCAGTGATACGTGGAGGTTCACTGAAGCAGCCACCATGTGCTGCGAAATATCTTGTTAGTCGGTGTGTTTATCCTGCCCCGCCACTCTGTAAACAAAAAAAATGCATCTATGATTTGACACTGTTTTCTGGATCAGGGGCACCTCACTTGGTTTTGTGCTGCCTCCGTAATCAGGCAACCTTAGGTCAAACTACGACGTCATGCGAACACGTAACGTGATACCATGACAACGTCAAGATTACGTCACGCATTTTGGGACTCTGTGACGACGTGGTGGCTTAATATGGAGACGTCATCCAGCGATGCCGATTTCTTGCATTACTCCTGTTTTCTCCGACGCCTTGGGAAGGCGACGGTCAGTTTTTGCGTCTTACGAGGCACCTGAGCCTTCGTAATAAAAGTGTCGAGTTTGAGCGGGACTCGAGCGTAGGCCTTCTGCGTGGCAAACAGGTGTTCTTCCACAGGTGTTTTGCCAGCAGGTGTTCTGCAGGTATTCTGCAGGTGTTCTGACGCAGAGCCACACCACTACCTGAAACTGATTATGGAAAATAAAAAACTATATGAATGTCATGTAGAGTAAGAAGTGTCCTTAGCGCATAATATAGCGTGTCAGAAGCATAATCGCGCCAGGCATGAAACAATGTGAATTGCGTAATGTGTGGTTGGCTTCGTGCTCCACCCATTGCACGTCTCTCAGGTGTAAGTATTGTTGTGATCAGCCACAACATCAACAAAGTGTGCAGGTGCACGTGTTGTCTTATGGAGGCGAAGTGAATACATCATCGGTTTGCGAAAACGCGGAGTTGACGTAGTGGAGACTTCTTAACTATGTGGACAGCAGGCATTCTAGGATATCAAACAACTAATTTTACACGCACAGGTGCTCATTTGCTTGCGGCGTGGTTGATGGGTGCTCTAAGAAGCGAAGCTAGCGATTAAGACCGTGATGTGAACGGAGACTGATGGCGCTATGGCATTCTGCTCTGGAGGGCAAAGCTCAAGTGCCCTCTACGTTTTTTTTTTGATAACAGAACGAACATTTCATAAAACACCGCAACACCAATCTGATATTTAGCGATTTTCTTCAGGATAGCTCAGGCGCAGTAATAAAGCAAGTTATGACAACGGTTTAATAATGAGTGGTGTATTTTTTTCGTGGGAGTTGAATGTAATTGAGAATTGATTGATTGATTGATTGATTGATTTGTGGGGTTTAACGTCCCAAAACCACCATATGATTATGAGAGACGCCTTAGTGGAGGGCTCCGGAAATTTCGACCACCTGGGTTTCTTTAACGTGCGCCCAAACCTGAGCACACGGACCTACAACATTTCCGCCTCCATCGGAAATGCAGCCGCCGCAGCTGGGATTCGAACCCGCGACCTGCGGGTCAGCAGCCGAGTACCTTAGCCACTAGACCACCGCGGCGGGGCTATGTAATTGAGAAATTTCGTTGCAGTCGTTAGCGCATGTTTGTTGTTCTACATCGTTGACACTCGCACTACATTACCTACAAAAGAACTAACTCGAAGCCGATTTCAGGGAGCACATTTGGAGTAAAATTGTGTTGATAAAAGGTGATAGCATCCCCTTGGCGGCGCTCCAATCAATACATGCGGCCGGCATGCCGAAACGACGAAACATCGTTAACTAACGACAGTGGTGGGAGCGCTGTTGTAGGCCTGTGTCGGCTAATCGAAGAAAATTATTGCTCGGCAGAGCCTAGGCTAATTGCCTGGTGACCGGAATTCTCACGCCAGGTTTGTGCGCTGAGCTAAGTGAACCTTGATTGAATCCACGCATGTTGCTCCCTTGTTCTCGACGCAATAATCGACTTAGCACTCGCGTTCATTGCTGCCGCCCGAGAGAGAAGAACAGTTGAACCCTTCTGTCGCTCTTGTGTATACCTTGTTGCCGATGGTTGCACTGGCAGTTCGTGGTACGCCGGAAGCGAGATTTGCGACAAGTTGGTCGATCGAGGTTCCGTCAGGTACGATTTACACGGGCCTAATGCAAATGCTATTTAGATTGTGTGTGATCTCATTCGTCTTATACTTTTTGTTAAGCCGATGGCTTGAAGTGACACGTCAGAAGAACACGGCGTGTGGTACAAAACGCAACCTGACATTAGTGAAGGTCGAATAAACATCAAGCTTCGAGCTGTAATCGAGGCCAGGCATTCTACGTGTCAGTTAGGTTTTCTGTATCACAGAGCCACTTAAGTGTTTAAAAGTGCTTAGAAAAATTTAATAACTACGCAGGAGTAGTGTAAGAGGAGGAGTTGCATCAATATATGATCATATTATCTTCTTTTGGTCGTCTGTCTTTCTTAGGCTGCACTTCTTCGCAACGGACGTACCTGGTGCCTTGTAAAAGGCACCAGGTATCACACCATGAGGTTTGCATAATGACTGGGTTGGCTAGAGCGGCCCACCCCTTACAAAGAGCTCAGCCCTTACTTCACCACCACCGTGATCATCGTCGGTCACAGCGTCAACAAAGTGTGCACGAAGCTGCGTATATTCGCACGGTGCTTCTAGTAAGCGTTGTGGGTACTTCCGTGTGTACTTCTCTACGTATTAGGGTCAACCAAAGTTCATCGCAGTGTGCCTTCAACTCTTTCGGTCGAGTCAGAAAGAAAACGAGCTCCACGATGGATGCAAAAAAAAATGAAACGATGACTGGCTTCTCACAGAGGCCTGCTATAGACAACTTCGTAGATAATATTGCGTCAATTGCTTTCCATAATGCGGTGGCATTAACAGATAGCGGCTGTCACACCTGTCCCGTTTATTAGGGAGGCAATCGCCGGGCTAATTCCAAGAGCCGAGGTATCGGCCCCCCGAACCGCACCACGAAAGCGTGGACAATTTTGAAGTGGTCCTTTTTGGTGCGCCAGCGGACGCCGGTCGTGGCCCAAAGAACAAGTCAGAGCCGAGAGTTGATAAACAAACAAATTATATTCTCAATACTGGCAGATCGAAAACAATACACAAAAATACACACTCCACACTAGTTGCATACAATATGTCATCAATCAAACCAATCAATCAACGTACTACACAATACAATCAGCCACACTCAAAACAACGGACACAGACAACAATACGCGCTACAATGCAGTCGCATGCATTGAACAACCAAGACACTTAAAGACTAAAGAGATAGAAAACCTATTCAGTCCAAAGTTCTTGGAACCAGAGTCTAGATGATACTCTTCCGAGAATCACTCACTCAAAGTCCAGCGTTGTTGTCGTTCCGCAGCCCTCTGAAGTTTCTCTTCCAGGAAACCTCGCCGGAGTTTCTCTTCCAGGAAAACTCCCGTCTTCAATAGGCCACTCTCCAAGCTTCAAACTTCTTCGCCGGAAATCCGTCGGCTTCACACACGCAGCTGTTGCCCGCGTCTTCGCTCGATAGCGGTAAACCCACGCTCTTGCCTGTAGCTCGAGCCGTCCCTACGGACCAAAAACTTCACCGACTACACGGCGGAATTCCTACGCGCTCTGGCGCTCACTTCCGTCTCCTCCTGTTCTGTCACTACGGGCAGAACCTTCGCCGACTCCACGGCGGAATTCCTACGCGCTCTGGCGTTAACTTCCGTCACCTCCTGCTTTCTCGTCTCGGCCGCTCGATTAAATACCTTCCGCGCCACCTTCCAGAAGTTTCTCGTCCTTTCGTCGGCGCGATACGCAGCGAAGGCTGGAGAGAGGCGAGACGGTTTGTCAGCCCTCCGCGTCGGGTGACTCAGCTCGGCGTAGCCACGCCTCCTTCGTTCTGGAAATTTCTAGCGCTTGCCCGGCTGCCGCTGTGGGGTGAGGAGGTTCGTCTGCGAAGCCGTGCTTCTGCGGGGAGAGCGCGCGCCCGGGAGCCTTGGATGTTTGCTTTCTTTTTTTTTCTTTTTACCTCGCGGCGTTTCTACCGCCCGTTGTCGCAAGGATTTGGCGGCGCGCTCTTTTTTTTAGCGCTCGTTCTGTGACACTGCCCCCCACTTTAAGAATATTATCTCATAATATTCAAAACCACACAAACGAGCGCGAAAAGTCACCACACACTCTCACAGACTGTAACACCATCAGTCGCTCATAACACTTCACATTCACAATAGATCACGCAATACAATCTTACATTGTAGTTCAATTCCACAACACATGAAATATAGCCACAGGTACATGCCTACAACACTTCATCACACATTCCAAACAATACAAACGTGCAAAGTTCTGTCTATACAACAATTATACAACACTTTACATCACATCATCGCACAGAACACTGACTCGCTCGACATCCACTTGAGACACAGGATAACAAGAACATTAACACAACATATGGCACTCAGCACTGCCCAACACATTCTTATTCGACTTCAGCCCTTATCCTGTGTATTTCGAGCTGCGCTTGCGCCCCCTTTTCCGGTGCTCGCTCGATCTCTTCTTGTGTTTCCACGTTCTTTTTCGGCGAGCCCTTTCCAAAGACGATATCTGAGACGTCGTCTCAGCCATCGTTGTCTCTTCCGACACCGTTAACGCGTCATTACATTCGACGGGTCCTGTCTGTTTATTTACCCGCTTGATCATACCTCTACATTTTGCCCGGCTGGCCAACTCCGTCTCCTTTACACTGTCAGTCGGTTGAGGTCGTGCCGACGTAAGTCCGGTTGCTCGGCCCGTGAACTTATTCGATACGATCGTCTTCTCCTTCGCTGTCTCTTGCGCCGCAGCTTCACCTTGGGCTCTAGTGAGATCCGTCACGGGATGCTCCTCCACTGTATCTCGCGGCCGCTGTGTTTGCGAGGGCTCTATCTTCGGGTCTTCTCCCAAACATTCTGGATCATTCGCTCCTCGCGCCCCGTCGATGTTTCCGATGACAAGGTCATACAGGGGGGTCGTCATGCATAGAGCTGTAACCTTCCCGCTGAAGTACGGTGTTTCAACCTCAATCTCTGCTTCGGGAAGCATCCGAACCGTACGATCAATTAGGCAAACCGGTTTCGTTCTGCCTGTTAGCTCACTTTCCCGTACCAAATTTCTTCGCACGATAACAGTGGAGCTACCGGTATCTCTTAACACCGTAATCTTTTTGTCCGCAACTTTTCCAGGCAGCGTTGGCATTCCTTTCGTAACACCGGTTGGCTGTTTTGACATTACAGCACCCACAATAGGAATTTTCTCCCCATTCTTCAATTCTACGAATCCATCAGTGACGGCATTATTATCAGATTTCGGTGCCGCTTGAACACAGGATACCTGGTGAGTTTGACTCACTCCGTTCCGACAAGCATCTGCTTTGTGCCCAGTCTGTCCACACTTGAAACATTTTACTGCCGTAGGGCTCGTAAAGATCGTTCGACAGTTTTTTCGCGCGATGACCCACTCGGTTGCACAGAAAACATCGCTGAATGCTCTCTGGTGCACGCTTCTTTTCTTCGGGAGCCAATTTCTTCGAATCATCGGGACACTCCTTCTTTACCTTGGCCAAATTAGTTCCACCTTGCGCTTCCAAGAATTGATCAGCCAATTCAAGCATTCCTTCAAGTGAGTCAGCCTTCCTCTCTTTTAAGTACAGTGACAGGCTTGGGTGGCAACTAGTAAGAAATTGTTCTCTAATTAGCAGCTCTCTAAGCTCATCGTACTCCTGCGCTGTCCCTGAAAGTTCAATCCATCTGTCGAAATAGTGGCAAAGTCGGGCAGCATACTGCGTAGCCGTCTCACCATCAGCTGGCTTTCCTGTCCGAAATCTGTCCCGGAATCCTTCCACGGTAAATCTAAATCGTTTCAACAAAGCCGCTTTCACCTTTGCGTAGTTGGCTGCATCGGTCGGCGTCAGCCTGCCGTACACACTGAGCGCTTCACCACTCAAGCAAGTACTCAAAACAGTTGCCCATTGCTGTTCCGGCCAATTCTGGCTCCTCGCAATCGTCTCAAATCTGTGGAGGTACGCGTCTAGGTCGTCCTTCCTTTCATCAAACGCTACGAGCAGCTTGCTTGGGTTCAAGCGGAAGCCGTGATCTTCCCGTTCGCTGCTTTCAACTCTAGCTTGGACGGGAGTTTCACTTCGCTGTTGCAAACGGAGCCGCTCGAGTTCCATCTCGTGCTGACGCTGCCGTTCCCTCTCAGCCATCTCCGCTTCTCTTTCTTCTTTCGCCCTTTCAGCTGCCAGCTTTTCTCTTTCCAACTCCAACTTCAATTGTTGCTCTCTTTCTTCCTTCGCTCTCTCAGCTGCCAACCTCTCTCTCTCCAGCTCCAACTTCAATTGTTGCTCTCTTTCTTCCTTCGCTTTCTCAGCTGCCAACCTCTCTCGTTCCAACTCAGCTGCTTTTTCTTCCTTGGCCCTCTCAGCTGCCAACCTCTCTCTCTCCACCTCAGCTTCTTTTTCCGCTTTGGCTCTTTCGACCGCCAACCTCTCTTTTTCCAGCTCGGCTGCTTTTTCTTCTTTTTCCCTCTGGGTGACCCACTTCCGTAGTTCGGCGCCAGAAAGACCCATCTTCTCACCCAGAGCAACTAACTTTTCGAGATCCATTGTGTCTCGCAAATAAAGTCTTGCCGCGTGCAAAAAGTATCTGCCTAAATCAGTCTATCGGAGCACTCCCCTGCACTCGTTAACGAGAACACTGAAAAACACACAAAATCGTTCCGATAGCACTATCAACAACTCGAGGCTCTTTCTCACTACTTTGGACACACTGTGCACCAAAAGGTCCTGTTTCGCGGACGCCAGATTAATTGTCACACCTGTCCCGTTTATTAGGGAGGCAATCGCCGGGCTAATTCCAAGAGCCGAGGTATCGGCCCCCCGAACCGCACCACGAAAGCGTGGACAATTTTGAAGTGGTCCTTTTTGGTGCGCCAGCGGACGCCGGTCGTGGCCCAAAGAACAAGTCAGAGCCGAGAGTTGATAAACAAACAAATTATATTCTCAATACTGGCAGATCGAAAACAATACACAAAAATGCACACTCCATACTAGTTGCATACAATATGTCATCAATCAAACCAATCAATCAACGTACTACACAATACAATCAGCCACACTCAAAACAACGGACACAGACAACAATACGCGCTACAATGCAGTCGCATGCATTGAACAACCAAGACACTTAAAGACTAAAGAGATAGAAAACCTATTCAGTCCAAAGTTCTTGGAACCAGAGTCTAGATGATACTCTTCCGAGAATCACTCACTCAAAGTCCAGCGTTGTTGTCGTTCCGCAGCCCTCTGAAGTTTCTCTTCCAGGAAACCTCGCCGGAGTTTCTCTTCCAGGAAAACTCCCGTCTTCAATAGGCCACTCTCCAAGCTTCAAACTTCTTCGCCGGAAATCCGTCGGCTTCACACACGCAGCTGTTGCCCGCGTCTTCGCTCGATAGCGGTAAACCCACGCTCTTGCCTGTAGCTCGAGCCGTCCCTACGGACCAAAAACTTCACCGACTACACGGCGGAATTCCTACGCGCTCTGGCGCTCACTTCCGTCTCCTCCTGTTCTGTCACTACGGGCAGAACCTTCGCCGACTCCACGGCGGAATTCCTACGCGCTCTGGCGTTAACTTCCGTCACCTCCTGCTTTCTCGTCTCGGCCGCTCGATTAAATACCTTCCGCGCCACCTTCCAGAAATTTCTCGTCCTTTCGTCGGCGCGATACGCAGCGAAGACTGGAGAGAGGCGAGACGGTTTGTCAGCCCTCCGCGTCGGGTGACTCAGCTCGGCGTAGCCACGCCTCCTTCGTTCTGGAAATTTCTAGCGCTTGCCCGGCTGCCGCTGTGGGGTGAGGAGGTTCGTCTGCGAAGCCGTGCTTCTGCGGGGAGAGCGCGCGCCCGGGAGCCTTGGATGTTTGCTTTCTTTTTTTTTTCTTTTTACCTCGCGGCGTTTCTACCGCCCGTTGTCGCAAGGATTTGGCGGCGCGCTCTTTTTTTTAGCGCTCGTTCTGTGACAGCGGCTTTGTTGAGCTCCTTGGGTTTTACCTAAAGACAACTTTTGTCTCTTTTAATGAAAGTATTTTGATTCAAAAAGAAATTATCACTTACCATGACCGAATCGTGGCTAGCCACTTTGGCAAAACGGCTGCTGTAAATGTATTTCGTATTGTTGACGATCTTATCGCGCTTTTCCATTGGGATGATTGGGGCTTGGAAGCTGCCCGGTTAACCACATTATGTCATTTCGATGAGTATATGTCACCTCTAATTCTCACGCATTAGCTGCCACAGGATGCCTCGTTAAGGTTTATAGATTTGAGATTACACATCTCATGTGATCACCTGTGCTGAAAATACGAGCCTAGAGAAAGCAAACACTTCTGCCATACTTGTTGACCCATTCCAAGCTCGTAAAAAGAGCAATTGCTAATCATTGTTCCAGCAAAGCTCTTCGGAAGTCTTGCGATCACTCGTTAAACAGCATCTTCGTTGAGCAGGTTTCCCGGCTGATAAGCGACGGGTTCCCTGATCATGCACTGGTATCGGTAGAGAAAAATATGTTAACGACCATTAAGCAAGGAAGTCAAGCGACAGCAAATTGTGTGCCCTGTGACTCAAATCGTGTCGCGGTTCTCCCGTATCTACATAATACTTCACGTGATTTCAAAAAGATAGGTGATAAGGTTGACGTCAAAGTTGCTTTCTCTGCCCCCCCCCCCAAGAAAAATCTTTCTGTGCTTTGTAAACGTGTGAATGCTCAATCCCCCCAAATAAGTGGCTCCACAACCAAACATAGGAGGCAATTCGTAACATATATGCCGTGTCTGTTTACTTGATACCGTTGTCTCGCGACCAGATAGATGTATATTGGGCAAACGGGCAGGTGCTTGAATGAGCGTTTAAAGGAGCATCACAACCATGTTAGAACGGCTGTTCAGGGCCATCTGGGTATTCATTAATTGTGCTTGCGAGCCAGCGTTTGGAAGGTACACGGTTGTCGCAAAACATTATTAGCAGCTAACACGCGAAATCACCGAGGCTAATCAAATGGGACTGCTAGGTGACCTCCGTGTTAGCATGCCTTCAGTGGCGCTTACGAAAAAAAGAAATCGTGCATCTGGCTGTAACGCAATAGCTTCGCGCGGTTGTACCGGGATCTGCTGTTTGTTATCATGTGTATATATTTTCAGCATTTTCGCAAATAAAGTTTAGTCGAAGTCAGCGCTATTTTTTGTCCGTAATTCTTCCTGCAATAGTTACGCTCTAACTACTTGCTTTCTCGCACTCTGCAAATGGGTTGTTGTGTAACGGATATCTGAGCCTCTCGTTCGAGCTCATAGACGCGCTCTTTTCAGTAATGTACAATGAATATAAATGCATGTAGAGGCAAACCGAGGCAAACCGAGGTAAATTTTCACCACCTGAGGTTCTCTAATGTACACCGGAATTTCAGTGCACGGACATCGATCATTTTCGCCTCCATCAAAAATGTGGCCACGGCGGCCGAGATTCGATCCCACGACCTGCAGGTAACTAGTCGCAGGAGAACTTTATTCGGGGTAACTTTATAACACTCACGACCACATGCTTTTAAGTAAAGCACAGCTATGTGGAATGTGACAATGTTAAGCACGTATCGCTGACACAACGGGAAACTCTGGCAGGGATCGCTCCACACTATAGATAAGGGATTGTTCCATACGGCCTTATTGTCAAACAGGGAGAACTGGGTAATGTGTTCATACTAAAACTGCCCCGATGCCGTTCTGCACACTCAGTTGCTGGTCGACGAAGCTCGACGGAGTGCATTTGCCCCCTATATCGATCACGCGACGCGGGTCACAGCACAGTGGCGCGGTGGCGGCTTTATCGGCCACTCGTTTGGTTCGGGATTTCCCTCCCTGCGACGTCTCCCCCTCTCCCTGCACCATGGGGAACAATAAGGGCCGCCTTAATAACGCGCATGCCTCAGAGCCAGAGGTGAGAAACGAGCCTGCCGAGTCGTTCAATAAATTATAATTAAGAGGATTTGTATTAAGTGCGCCGCCCGGCCATACCTTCATTGCGGGAAAATGGCGAGTGCGCCGAAACTGGCTTCCGGGGCTCAGCGGCCATTCCGGACAGGTGATGAAGAAGACGTGGCCGGATAGGACAAGGTTATCTTCGCAGCCTGACAAACGCTGCATCGGATGTCGATGGGGAAAGCGAACGGCACATGCTGACAGACGTGAGCGATTTGTATAGTATAAGACTAAATATATGATAACAAAATTAACTGGGGTTTCACGTCCCACAACCGCAACACGATTGTGAGAGACGCCGTTGTGTATGGCTCCGAAAATTTCGACCATCTGGTGTTCTCTAACGTGCACTGACATTGTGCAGTACACAGGCGCAACCAATTTGCCTTCATCGAAACGCGATCACCGAAAGCGGGATCAAACCCGCCACCTTCCAATCAGCTGCCGAGCACTATAACACTGCTCCGTGCTTAAAATTGTCACATTCCACAGAAGTGTGCTTTAATTGAAAGCATGTAATCATGAGTGTCATAAAGTTACCCCGAATAAAGTTCTCCTTCGACTAGTACCTCGCAGATCGTGGGATCTAATCCCGAACGTGGCGGCCACAATTGCGATGGAAGAAAAAATGGTCGAGGTCTGTGAACTTAAATTCAGGGGCACGTTATATAACACCCGGTGGTCAAAATTTGTAGATTCCTTCATTACGGGGTCTCTCCTTGCTTGTGATGTTAAGCCACATTTATTATTATTCAGTTCTCCAACGTTACAGTGAAGTAACAATTTCAGTCACAGTGCAGTAACAGGAAAGGCGTGAGGTTATGCATTCCAGATTTGTTCACAGGAGTAAAGTGGACTCGTATTGCACAAAAGTACTTCGGTTTGCTGCTAAATGCATTTATATTCAGTGTACATTACTGAAAAGAGTGCGTCTCTAAGCTTGAACGAGAGGCCCAGACATCCGTTGCACATGGCAATATATTTTTACAGCGCAATAAAACGAGTATTTGCGGCGTAGCTATGTTAGGAAGAATATTTCAGATAACGCTAAATATTCCAGATAATGCGTCAGAGAATACAACAGTCACACTCACAGACAAAAAGGTCCTCAGGAAAGAAAAGTTTTGCAGTTCCACTCAATGTGAAAGCTGTAGAAAGCGCGTATCAGTGATTTACCTGTACTTCAACGACGAACTCGAGGAGCATATGTTGCGGGAGGCGGAGGGTAGCGGGTTGGTGGGACATTGTGAACTCAACTGCGCTTAGGACGAGGCACCTGAGTTGGATGTAAACATGATGAGCGTCGCTGAAGGATCTGTCCAACTTAAGCGATGCTCTAGCGGGCAAGCGTGAGCGTTCGAGCCTTAGCCACTGCTCGGCCTCCACAGCGAGAAAGCGAACCTTCAATTTTTATGCTATGGCACCCTCTCTTCTTCTATACCTCATGTTCACGCTCATTTCCCTTTGCCACAAAATTTCTATACTATGAAAAAACAAAATGAGTTGCCGGGCTGGTTGGCGATACACTTTTATATTGCACTACGTTTGGGTAATACTTAATATATTGTAGCACTACTTTTTGTTCAAGATCAAAACACACCAACTCGACCAACTAACCATTCTTATGTTTGGTTATGAAGGTTTTCAGAGGCCTAGAAGGGGAACAGTTAAGAATAAGAGTTAATGGAGAGTACCTTAGTAACCTGCGCTTCGCCGATGACATTGCATTGCTGAGTAACTCAGGGGACGAATTGCAACTCATGATTATAGAGTTAGACAAGGAGAGCAGGAATGTGGGTCTTAAAATTAATCTGCAGAAAACGAAAGTAATGCACAACAACCTCGGAAGAGAGCAGCGCTTCGAGATAGGTAATAGTTCTCTTCAAGTTATAAAAACAGACTATGTCTACTTAGGGCAGGTAATAACCGTGGAGCCGAACCACGAGATTGAAGTAACTAGAAGAATAAGAATGGGGTGGAGCACATTTGGAAAATACTCTCATATTATGACAGGTAGATTGCCACTATCCCACAAGAGGGAGGTATATAACAGCTGTATCTTGCCGCTACTTAGCTACGGAGCCGAAACCTGGAGCCCTACAAAGAGTGTTCAGCTTAAATTGAGGACGACACGGCGAGCAATGGGAAGAAAAATAGTAGGTGTAACCTTAAGAGACAAGAAGAGAGCAGAGTGGATTAGGGAACAAACGGGGGTTGAGGATATCATAGTTGAAATCAAGATGAGGAAATGGACATGGGCCGGGCATGTAGCACGTAGACAGGATAACCGCTGGTCATTAGGGTAACAAACTGGATTCCGAGAGGAGGCAAGTGGGTTAGGGTGAGACAGAAGGTTAGGTGGGCTGATGAGATAAAGAAGTTTGCGGGTATAAATTGGCAGCAGCAAGCACAGGACCGAGTTAACTGGCGGAACATGGAGAGGCCTTTGTCTTGCAGTGGACGTAGTCAGGCTGATGATGATGATGATGATGATGATGATGATGATGATGATGACGACGACGACGAACGACGACGACGACGATGGTGGTGGCGGCGGCGGCGGCGGCGGCGGCGGGGTGGTGGTGTGGTGGGGTGGTGGTGGTGGTGGTGGTGATGATGAGTGATGATGTATGATGATGGGTTGTGTGAAGGCTATCGAGGAAGGTTCCTGCTCCTCCTGGGCGAGGGACAGGGTACGCACCAAAGGTATGCCGTATGTCTCTCGCTGTCCCCCAGGTAGGGGACTCGAACCCTCCACGCTATCGCAACGAGTGATATCGGGCAAGCACCACTTTAAACCACGTGAAAGCTGC
Source organism: Rhipicephalus annulatus (assembly GCA_013436015.1). Classification (NCBI taxonomy): domain Eukaryota; kingdom Metazoa; phylum Arthropoda; class Arachnida; order Ixodida; family Ixodidae; genus Rhipicephalus; species Rhipicephalus annulatus. Next base: position 2,356 of record WOVY01011501.1, on the reverse strand, counting down.
TCAAGTTATTGAAACATACCGGGCAATTTGACGAAGCAACTTGTGCTGAGTGTTCAAGCAAAAAGGCTCCGCGAAATGAAGCGTATATAGTAGCCACCAGGAACATTGGCAGTGGCTGCTGCTCCTGGTGCCATCTGCCATCAATGTGTACTTCTGCATGTATTGTGTGGATTCCTTTTCCTGGTTGTTTCGTGACCATGGCGCTATGAAAGTAACTCACAGGCCTATTTTTATGCCACATCAGCGTTGGGCTTCGGCTTCCATGACTGTGTTATATAGCTCAAGGTAAGTAGGCAGCATGCTGCGCATGTTGGAGTTCCCAACCTGCTAAGTCGGTTCATTTTCGTTGTTCAGAGTTTTAGAGCACATGACAAAGGACGTGCGATGACGTGATTTAAATAAAGTAAGTCATTGTTATTGCCAACAACCATTGATTATACTCTAGTAAAACTCGTTCTTCACCCTAATGCGCTCGACATGCCTCTGTGTTTGTTTAAATAAGGTGTTCATTTCAGGAGTGCATGATTTTCCTAGCGCTGTTTACAAGCCGGTGAAATCTATACCAACCTTTTTCACTTTCTATTGACTCGAACTATAATTGTGCAGCGGTTTCTTGGCCTGTTATCATATAACCAACACCATGATCTTCCTATTTAGATTTGCAGATCCAAAAACTGTAGCCTAAATCTTGCCAATACTCTAAGGTAAACTTCAGGCGTAGGCATTATGTATACTAACTTGTCCAAAAACATGGTTGGTGCAATAAACAGGAGGAGGAGGAGGAAGAAAGTTTAAGCGGAAAGACAGGGAGGTTAGCCAGTTCTTAGACCGGCTGGCTACCGTGTGCTGGGTAAGGGGTGAGGGAATGAAAATGTTAGAAAGAAATGTTGCGAAGAGAGAGAAATAAGGCGATGAGCCCATCTGTTAATAAAATCAACGGACACAAGATCAACTACGTGAAGACCCACCGATCCTCGGAGTCATAGTTCATCGCGACCTCTCCTCGAGCCCTCACATCGCCCACATGAAACTAATTGACCTGATCACCCACGTACTAAGGTTTCTTGCTGGAAAACGTGGGTTGCATCGGTACGAGCAATGCTCCAACTCTACAAACTGTTCTGTTCCTCGGTTATATGCAATAAATAGGCATGCGTAATTGAAGAACGGGAAAAAAACGGCAGAACGAAGGTGCGAAGGTCAATGACAAGTACATGCTTGTGGTGATCCTGTGCGGCTAAAGAAAGTAGGCGCGAAGAGTGGCGCGTGCATAGCCATTTCAGCGCCAAAGCTGTCGGAGGTTTGCAGTGCAGCAAGCCAAATGAAAGAATGTGCCCCTACGATACAGAAAAAAATGAGTGTCACGTTCTCCATAAGAACAACGACGTTACATGCAAAATGTATAAGGTCTTGTTCACGTCCGGGAAATATTACATCAAAGAAAGTGGCACATCCATGAGAGCAAGCTAAGGGAACACGAGCGATGGCTTTCCTACACGCCGGGCTTACATTTTATCATGCATCGCTGAGAGTGTGGTTGGGAAGCCACCTTCAATGTTATGACAGTTGTATCGAGTGAAAATGTATACAAAGGCTACAAGATAATAGGAGCCTTCCACAGCAGTAGAAAGGCAGATGGGTGTATTATTCGTCCTTGTATCAGTCTGTCTGACAATGAATTCGCGTATTTGCGTTCTTCGTGCTACAGGTAACCGGTGCAGGTAACTACAGGTGCATTGGTTGTTTCATTGAAATACTTGACCAGGGTTGTGTCTTTTTCTCTTTTTTGTTACGTTGTTAATCATTCACAGTGAGATGTCATCCTTTCTGTGGCTATGCGTAATTTGTGGGTTTTTTTCAACAATCCAGTTGTGGGGTGGCGCTTCTTGTTCTTCTTTCTTTCTCTCTTTCTTTCTCGTGTCCCGTCAGGCCACGCACCTTCTGAGAAGATGGTTGCTTTGGTGCCCCTCGGTTTTCCTGCCGTTTCAGAAAATGGCGTAGCCCCACCGCGCGGATGTTCCCGTACAAGCACGTAGCGGGTGCCTTGTAACTGCTGCAACTGCAACAAGGAATGTGCAATCATTTGTGCGCGCATGTTCTTACAGACACGTAGAGGGTTCATCTATACTTAGAAAAGAATGTCATGCGCGTAGATGTGTCCTCACGCCACCGGTCTGTTCACACTATTGATAGCATCTGCGCAGTCGCAGTGATATAAACTGCAGGGCTGAATTGTCAGTGCAATTCGTGCACGTGTGGGCACTCATTAAACCCAGCTCGTGCGAACGTAGAGAGAACAGAGGCGCAAGGCATTGTCAATAGTTTGCCTCCAAAGTGCACCGGCTTACAAACCTCA